>WSYH01001471.1:0-27719 GCA_036426205.1 Ascaphus truei | reverse complement strand
GCGCACTCTCGCCCCGCACATACCTCCAGCGCACAGGCTCTCGCCCCGCTGATACCTCCAGCGCACTCTCGCCCCGCACATACCTCCAGCGCATCTCAGGCCTCTCCGCCCGCTGTACCGCCTCCCGCGCACGAGCCTCGCCCCGTCACACACCCTCCAGCGCAAAGCTCACACCCCGCACATACCTCTAGCGCACAGGCTCTCCCCCGCACATACGTCTAGCGCACATGCGCCTCGCGACACACATTCTCCTTCCCCGTGCGCTGGAGGCAAGACCAGAATGAGACCAGTCTAAACGTGTGTCGGTACCAGCGCAATGTCCGTACCCGGTGCTCAGTAACATTGTTCTTACATCACGGTGCTCAGGGGATTGACAAGATTAGTAACACATCACTGCACGTCGATACAACCCACCGCGCTATAAAACGCACAGAGACAAAGCAATAGTGCGAGCGTGGCTCTCACTATAAAGAAACCGTGGCGTGGCTATCCTACGTCTGCAGTGGCGGGTGATCACAAAGCATGAATTAGAACACCCAAAGTCACTGCATTTCCCGAGTTTGCCCAATGCCGATGGGACAGCCGCCGTGAATACCAACGTCTACGCCCTCCGCTGGTTATAATGCAACCCGCCGCTCGCGCTCACCCTCAAATGGCGTTCACATTCTCCAGGCACTCTGGGCGGATACTGAGGCGAGAAGGCCACGAGCTTCACTATGCTGTAAACTTGCCCGATGTTCAGCAAGCTTTCCTCCACCTGCAGAGACTGAGCACCATCAACAACCAATGACACACGTCGTGTACTACCAACACAGCCTGCCTAAGCGGGCCCCCTAGTGGCACAAGGATCTCTGGCAAGGAGTTACAAACTGCTGCTGCTTCTGCGCTTTGCCCCCGGTGGTGCCAGTTATTCTTGCACTTAGGGGTAACAGCTGCTAATTCGTCGCTCGTCTCCGGATCTGGTTGAGGGTCACACACATGGAGAGGGACCTGGGTTTTGAGATAACAGTGACCAGGACGATATCATCATCCGCGTTACAAGCAAACAGGCGGAGAATACATGCAATGATAATGAGGTTTAATGGATGTAGCGTGCAGACAAAATGATTCCATGTCGCAAAGAACTTACAGTCTCGTGTCACACATTAATATTGTTCTGTGGGCCCGTACATTATCGACAGGAACGTTACTTATATCCCCCCACGGGCTGGAACGTCTGTCATCCAGGGGCGCACCAACAGTCGTGCGTGCCGGTGGAGAACAGGCATGAGGCTTCAGAGGCCATCCTAGTCTCTTAAGCAGCCCCACATCCCCCCGCCCAACATTTGTGTACGCAACCGCTTAATTGCACAGGGATATACTTTCCATTGTGTTTGCTGCTGCACTTCTTTGCATACAACGCCCTGTACGATATTCTTTAACGCGCTGTAGTAAACTGAGCACCACATAATTAAGTATACCCCAACACAGTTTTTTTTTAAATAAACCTAAATATGCGTTTTGTTCGTAGCTGCGCGCTTATTAGCGCTGTTGCTCCTGGCCACCTCCGACACCCGCCCTCGGCTGACCCTACACCTCACGGATAACAAATGCTTTACAGACACGTCACACATTGTTCATGGGGACGACAGATTATTTAAACATCATTGTGCTTCAGGTACAGACGGCAACAGAATAAACAGGGCCGTTGCACGCTGCTAGACGTGACACCCACTCGATAACCCCCATGCCCTTCCCCCACAACCCCGTAATCCCCTCATCCCCATCCGCCCCGATACATTTAACCACTCCCGGCAGTCCCGCTCTTCCCACCACGCCCCCTCATACCCCAGGCCGTCCCACTCACCCTCCCCCCACTGCCCCGATACCCTCAGCACCGTCCTCCGCACACCCCCGATAACCCGCCTCCTCCCCACCCCACCCCGTATACCGCCCTCCCCCGACGCCCTCGATACCGCAGGAGCGTGTCCACCCGCCCCGATACCCGCAGCGTGTCCCCCACACGCCCCGATACCCGCAGCGTGTCCCCCACACGCCCCGATACCCGCAGCGTGCCCCCTCCCCACACGCCCCGATAACCTGCAGCGCTTCTCACCTGTGGGAGCAGCATCCCAATCTCCTCCACTTCTTTAACTCCGAACAACGCGTAGCCGGCGGCATGTTCAAACAGCACATGGAGCAGGACCTGTCACGGGGGCACAGAAGGGCTGCTCATATCGCACTATCCACGCACAGAGCGCGGCACAGCAGTGATACAATATCTCCGTATTTATTTATAAAACACACACGCGCACAGTATATACACAAAACGTGTGCGGCACGCGACTTCACACAGACACGCGCGCACTCTATAACAGCCCTAAGGAGGGGCAGTTATAGGATACAGTGAGATATTATATGGGGCAGTTATAGGATATAGTGAGATATTAGGAGGGGCAGTTATAGGATACAGTGAGATATTAGGAGGGGCAGTTATAGGATACAGTGAGATATTAGGAGGGGCAGTTATAGGATACAGTGAGATATTAGGAGGGGCAGTTTTAGGATACAGTGAGATATTATGGGGCAGTTATAGGATACAGTGAGATATTAGGAGGGGCAGTTATAGGATACAGTGAGATTATGGGGGCAGTTTTAGGATACAGTGAGATATTCGAGGGGCCGTTATAGGATACAGTGAATATTAGGAGGGCAGTATTTTAGGATACAGTGAGATATTAGGAGGGGCAGTTTAGGAAGTTGTAGGATACAGTGAGATATTATATTGGGGCAGTTATAGGATACAGTGAGATATTAGGGGCGGGAAGTTATAGGATACAGTAGATATTAGGAGGGCAGTTATAGGATACAGTGAAATATTATAGGGGCAGTTATAGGATACAGTGAGATATTATATGGGGCAGTTATAGGATACAGTGAGATATTATATGGGGCAGTTTATAGGATACAGTGAGATATTAGGAGGGGCAGTTATAGGATACAGTGAGATATTATATGGGGCAGTTATAGGATATAGTGAGATATGAGGCAGAATAGGATATAGTGAGATATTAGGAGGGGCAGTTATAGGATATAGTGAGATATTAGGAGGAGCAGTTATAGGATATAGTGAGATATTAGGAGGAGCAGTTATAGGATATAGTGAGATATTAGGAGGAGCAGTTATAGGATATAGTGAGATATTAGGAGGGGCAGTTATAGGATATAGTGAGATTATTAGGAGGGGGCAGTTATAGGATATGAGTGAGGATATTAGGAGGGCAGTTATAGGATATAGTGAGATATTAGGAGGGGCAGTTAGTTATAGGATAGTGAGATTAGGAGGGGCGTTATGGATTAGTGAGATATTAGGAGGGGCGTTATAGATATAGTGAGATATTGGAGGGCGTTATAGGATTATAGATAGTGAGATTAGGAGGGGCAGTTATAGGAGTATGTGAGATATTAGGAGGAGCAGGTTATGGATATAGTGAGATATAGGAGGGGCAGTTATAGGATATAGTGCGTTATTAGGAGGGGCAGTTATAGGATATAGTGAGATATTAGGAGGGGCAGTTATAGGATATAGTGAGATATTAGGAGGGGCAGTTATAGGATATAGTGAGATATTAGGAGGAGCAGTTATAGGATATAGTGAGATATTAGGAGGGGCAGTATAGGATATTAGAGATATTAGGAGGGGCAGGTATAGGATATATAGGGATATTAGGGGGGCAGTTAAGGCAGTTATAGGATATAGTGAGATATTAGGAGGAGCAGTTATAGGAATAGTGAGATATTAGGAGGGCAGTTATCGGATAGATAGTGAGATATTAGGAGGAGCAGTTAAGGATATAGTGAGATATTAGGAGGGCAGTTATAGGATATAGTGAGATAGGAGGGGAGTTATAGGTATAGTGAGATTAGGAGGGGCATTTAGGATTCAGTGAGATATTAGGGAGGGGCAGTGATATGGATTCAGTGAGATATTAGGGGGGCAGTTATAGGATGTCAGTGAGATATTAGGAGGGGACAGTTATAGGATTCAGTGAGATATTAGGAGGGGCAGTTATAGGATTCAGTGAGATATTAGGAGGGGCAGTTATAGGATTCAGTGAGATATTAGGAGGGGCAGTTATAGGATATAGAGAGTATTAGGAGGGGCAGTTATAGGATACAGTGAGATATTATATGGGGCAGATATAGGATACAGTGAGATATTATATGGGGCAGATATAGGATACAGTGAGATATTATATGGGGCAGTTATAGGAGACAGTGAGATATTATATGCGGCCAGTTTATAGGATACAGTGAGATATTATATGGGGCAGTTATAGGAGACAGTGAGATATTATATGGGGCAGTTATAGGAGACAGTGAGATATTATATGGGGCAGTTATAGGAGACAGCGAGATATTATATGGGGCAGTTATAGGATACAGCGAGATATTATATGGGGCAGTTATAGGATACAGTGAGATATTATATGGGGCAGTTATAGGATACAGTGAGATATTAGGAGGGGCAGTTATAGGATACAGTGAGATATTAGGAGGGGCAGTTATAGGATACAGTGAGATATTAGGAGGGGCAGTTATAGGATACAGTGAGATATTAGATGGGGCAGTTATAGGATACAGTGAGATTATATGGGGCAGTTATATGATACAGTGAGATATTATATGGGGCAGTTATAGGATATAGTGAGATATTATATGGGGCAGTTATAGGATATAGTGAGATGTAAGGAGGGGCAGTTATAGGATACAGTGAGATATTATATGGGGCAGTTATATGATACAGTGAGATATTATATGGGGCAGTTATATGATACAGTGAGATATTATATGGGGCAGTTATAGGATACAGTGAGATATTATATGGGGCAGTTATAGGATACAGTGAGATATTAATGGGGCAGTTATATGATACAGTGAGATATTATATGGGGCAGTTATAGGATACAGTGAGATATTATATGGGGCAGTTATAGGATACAGTGAGATATTATATGGGGCAGTTTATATGATACAGTGAGATATTATATGGGGCAGTTATATGATACAGTGAGATATTAGGAGGGGCAGTTTATGTGATACAGTGAGATATTAGGTATGGGGCAGTTAGGATACAGTGAGATTTTCAGTTTATAGGATAGCAGTGAGATATTAGGAGAGGGCAGTTATAGGATATAGTTGAGATAATTAGGAGGGCAGTTTATATGATACAGTGAGATATTATATGGGGCAGTTATAGGATACAGTGAGATATTAGGAGGGGCAGTTATAGGATACAGTGAGATATTAGGAGGGGCAGTTATAGGATATAGTGAGATATTAGGAGGGGCAGTTATAGGATATAGTGAGATGTAAGGAGGGGCAGAAGAGTGTAAAGCTGTAAAAGTGAGGAGAGGGGAGTGTGAGATGCGGGATTTGATGGGATCCCAGGAGGGGAGGCGCTGAGACAGATCTAGGGAACAGCAGAGTGACTCTGGCCGCGGCGGTTAGGATAGAGACTGTCCCGGGCCGCAGTGCGAGGTAGTGGATGCAGGGAACTGGCAGCCAGCAGAGGCGGCGCCGCGTGTCTTTATAACGAGTCCGCGTTTAATACGGCGCAGGTATATCACAGAAGGGAGCCCACCCACCCGCGGCGAGATGGCACAAACTCCAAGTATCTCCGAAGCCACGTGCAGGGGTTACAGGCAAGGGCACGCGGCTGCCACGTGGGGGGGGGGGGGTTAGGAGGGGCAGTATAGGATACAGTGAGATATTGGGAGGGGCAGTTATAGGATACGGAGTGAGGCATATGGTAAGAGTGAGTAGAGAGGGGGGGCAGTTATAGGATACAGTGAGATATATATGGGGCAGTTATATGATACAGGGATATTATATGGGGCAGTTATAGGATATAGTGAGATATTATATGGGGCACGTTATAGGATCTAGGAGATGTAAGGAGGGGCAGTTATAGGATACGTGAGAATATATGGGCAGTTATATGATACAGTGAGATATATATGGGGCAGTTATATGATACAGTGAGATATTATATGGGGCAGTTATATGGATACAGTGAGATATTATATGGGGCAGTATAGGATACAGTGAGATATTATGGGGCGTGTATATGATACAGTGAGATATTATATGGGGCAGTTACTATGATTACAGTGAGATATATATGGGGCAGTTATAGGATACAGTGAGATATTATATGGGGCAGTTATATGATACGTGAGATATATATGGAGGGCAGTTAATGATACAGTGAGATATTATATGGGGCAGTTATATGATACAGTGAGATATTATATGGGGCAGTTATAGGATACAGTGAGATATTAGGAGGGGCAGTTATAGGATATAGTGAGATATTAGGAGGGCGCAGTTATGAGGATACAGTGAGATATTATATGGGGCAGTTATATGATACAGTGAGATATTATATGGGGCAGTTATAGGATACAGTGAGATATTAGGAGGGGCACGTTATAGGATACAGTGAGAATTAGGAGGGGCGCAGTATAGATATAGTGAGAATTAGGGGGGCAAGTTATAGGATACAGTGAGATATTAGGCGGGGCAGTTATAGGATATAGTGAGATATTAGGAGGGGCAAGTTATAGGATATAGTGAGATGTAAGGAGGGGCAGAAAGAGTGTAAAGCTGTAAAGTGAGGAGAGGGGGAGTGTGAGATGCGGGATTTGATGGGATCCCAGGAGGGGAGGCGCTGAGACAGATCTAGGGAACAGCAGAGTGGACCTCTGGCGCGGCGGTTAGGATAGAGACTGTCCCGGGCCGCAGTGCGAGGTAGTGGATGCAGGGAACGGCAGGCGCAGCAGAGGCGGCGCCGCGTGTCTTATAACGAGTCCGCGTTTAATACGGCGCGGTATATCACAGAAGGGAGCCCACCCACCGCGGCGAGATGGCACAAACTCCAAGTATCTCCGAAGCCACGTTGAGGGGTGACAGGCATATGGGCACGCGGATGCCACGGGGNNGGGGGGGGGGGTTACAGGCTCTGGCACGAGGCTGCCACGTGGGATATGCGCGGGCGCTCTGGCACGCGGACGGATCTGCTGATCGGCCGGAGAAGGCGCGAGATAAAAAAAAAAAAAGGGCTCTGTGCGCGCGCTCACCGGTGGGGGGGATAGGGGCGGCCTGCGGGAGGGGGGCGGCCTGCGGGAGAGGGGCGGCCTG
This sequence comes from Ascaphus truei, assembly GCA_036426205.1. Taxonomy (NCBI): domain Eukaryota; kingdom Metazoa; phylum Chordata; class Amphibia; order Anura; family Ascaphidae; genus Ascaphus; species Ascaphus truei. The sequence goes on along the minus strand of WSYH01001471.1, from coordinate 20,537 downwards.
CGGGAGGGGGCCTGTCCCCGGGGAGAAGGGGCGGCCTGCGGGAGAAGGGGCGGCCTGCGGTAGGGCCTGTCCCCCGGCAGCTGACCTCTGTTCTCCGGGGCGGGGAGTGAGACGGACCAGCAGCGCACTCACCATGTTCTCTGGCCCCGATCCTTCCCCCGCCGCAGCTCCGAACAGACTGAGCCACGCGCTACCGCCGCCACCAGCCACAGTCCAGCACGGAGGCCACGCCCCCCGCTTCAACCAATCACAGCGCGGACAGAGAGACGCTCACAGAGGGGATTCCGCCCGCCTAGCCGCCGCTGCCAGTCTCTATAGTACGTGGAGGACTGTGGGGGAGGCGCACGTGGTTTATTGGTGTGTAGGGCCTATGATATGGATGGGGATGGGGGATGTGCCCCCATTGTCCTTGCAATCCCCCCCACTGCCCCTGTAATTCCCCTCCCCCCACCTTCCCTGTAATCCCTGTCATTCCCCCCCACTGTCCCTGTACCCCCCCTACTGTCCCTGTAATCCGCCCCTCCCACTGTCCCTGTATTCCCCCCTCCCACTGCCCCTGTAATCCCCCCTCCCACTGTTCCTGTAATCCGCCCCTCCCACTGTCCCTGTAATCCGCTCCTCCCACTGTCCCTGTAATCCGCTCCTCCCACTGTCCCTGTAATCCCCCCTCCCACTGTCCCTGTAATCCCCTCCCAGGTCCGTAATTCCCCCTCCCAACTGTCCCTGTAATCCCCCCTCCACTGTCCTGATCAACCTCCCACTGTCCTGTAATCCGCCCTCCCACTGTCCTGTAATTCCCCTCCCACTGTACCTGTAATTCCCCCTCCCACTGTCCCTGTATCCCCCTCCCACTGTCTGTAATCCCCCACTGTCCCTGTAATCCCCCCCCCACTGTCCTGTAATCCCCCTCCACTGTCCCTGTAATCCCCCCTCACATGTCCCTGTTAATCCCCCTCCATGTCCCTGTAAATCCCCCCCCCACTGTCCCGTAATCCCCCTCCCACTGTCCCTGTAATCCCCCCTCCACCTGTACCGGGAAGACGAAGGGGATTGAGGGAGGTGTAAAACGTTATGTATCTCGAACCGCCTTGCTGCCGCTTCTATTTTTTTCCCCTCACTGTCCCTGTAATTCCCCCTCCCACTGTCCCTGTAATCCGCCCCTCCCACTGTCCCTGTAATCCCCCCTCCCACTGTCCCTGTAATTCCCCCTCCCACTGTTCCTGTATTCCGCCCTTCCCACTGTCCCTGTAATTCCCCACTGTCCCTGTAATTCCCCCTCCCACTGTCCCTGTAATCCCCACTGTCCCTGTAATTCCCCCTCCCACTGTTCCTGTATTCCGCCCCTCCCACTGTCCCTGTAATTCCCCCTCCCACTGTCCCTGTAATCCCCCCTCCCACTGTCCCTGTAATCCGCCCCTCCCACTGTCCCTGTAATTCCCCCTCCCACTGTTCCTGTAATCCCCCCTCCCACTGTCCCTGTAATCCGCCCTCCCATTGTTCCTGTAATCCCCCCACTAAATGAAATAATAGGAAGAGTTTGAGTTGTGTAAACACTCCACCGTAACTACCCTGCTAAAAGTTTGCAATGAGATCCAGTGTGTGATGGAACAGGGACAACTCACTGGTGCAATATTCCTAGATTTTGCAAAGGCTTTTGATACTGTTGATCATGTTATCTTGATCATGTTAAACTCCGGTGCTCTGGAATAGGGAAGCATGCTTTAAACTGGTGTAGCCGAGACCCCCTTTCCCCTACCTTAGGTGCGGGGGAGCCGGAGGCTAGATACCGGAGCCCCACGCGATTGGGGAACTGCTCTGGTGGCGGCGGCCATCTTGTTTTCTCATGCATCTGCAAGATGACAGATCGCGCATGCGGAATTGGGGATTAAGTGCGGCGGCCACTAAAGGGGCTCTGCACACCCGGCCGCGGGACCACAAGTCCCAGAGTTCTTAGGAGCTACACACACACACGTGAGGCCCAGCAGCCAATAGGGCTGACAGGATGCCGGGAGAAGAAAAGTTACATTTGGCGCGCTAAGGAGCCGCGTTTAAATCGGAGACAGGGAGCTGAAGGGACAGGTAGTGTCCGGGTGCCTGGGGCTCCCAGACTAGGCCTAGAGTTACCCCGCAGGCCCCGACCATTAGTAGATTGTGGCTGCTACAGGGAAGGCCCACAGATAGGGAAACTTCCGCCATGGCATCGCCAGTGTTAGTGCAACAAGGACAAGACGCCATGCTGTGTGCGCGGTCTGGGACCAGACCACAGGCACCTACTCAGGGACACACTCCAGCTGGAGATCCCTCCAGAGGCGGACGCCTGGCTGTTGAAGAGGATCCAGTAGACACGTCGTGGGATCACAGTGCGGTCCGATAGATCACCATCTTCAGGTTATCTGGTCTGGACCGGAGACCAGGAAAGGTACCCAACGGCGACACACACCAAGGGGTAGCGCTACTCACATTTGGGTGGGTCTGCTCTTGTGGACATCGGGTTACAGGTGCCCAGGGCACCCTCAGTACTTTGGGGGACTCACTATTGTGGTGTTGGGTTATTGTATTGTGGGGACGTTGTGTTGTGGGTGTTGTTATATTATTGTGTCAGTAAATATAAGTTGGGGATACCCGTGTGCGTTGTTATTGACTGCCGGTGTTGTTCCTGGGAAGGGGTTCTCCAACTGCTCTAGGATTCCTACCAGGTGGAGGCGCTGTCACAAGATAGAACGCGACCACCCCAGGCTCCCAGTGGCGTAGGATCAGGCCTCCTGTACGTCAGACAGGTAACCAGCACACGTAGTTCCCTTAGACATGGGGAAAGGGGGCTACACTGGTTTCAGTCCTACCTATCCGGAAGATCCCAACATGTGTCCATCTCAGGTTCCAACTCCAACCCCCTGGATATCACCTGTGGCGTCCCACAAGGCTCTGTTCTGGGGCCCCAACCCTTCTCAGTGTTCATCAATGATCTTCCCACAGCTTGTGAGGCCGTGCTCGTGGTGGTGCAGGTCCACACTGCCGTGCGGGCACCCCGGCAGCCCCAGCGATGTGTGCGCTAGGCTGCAGGAGATTGGCGAGGCAATCGGGGGGGCGTGGTGAACGCATCACGAAGCTGGTTCGCCCTCATCTCATTGACTGAACCAGCTCATGTGACGCTGACGCCACGCAACTGCAGCCCGAAATCACAAATGTACTTGTCGGGCCAAAATGTAGCGCCGTCGACGGGCGCTTGAGGAACGACAATAGGAACACAGGTACGAGTCCCGGACGCGCGCTCACGTAGCAACAACGCCACCATGAGCGCGGCCTAAGGGAGCTTCAATACACGTGTATGCGGGTGACACAATCTTATATGCACACAGCCCTCGCCTCTCTGACCATGGACACGTGCTTCAATCTAATTTTCCAAGACTTGAATACTGGATTTCCCACAACAAACGGTTTTTAAACACTGACAAGACTGTAACAATGCTATTTGGGACCAAGGATACATTTTTAAAGCTTCCAGTGACTGAGCTCCAGATCAGACCCAACGCTAACACCACCCTAACCCCTGTTACTAGTTTTAAATACCTAGGCTTATGGTTTGACTCCCACCTACAGTAACATTCAGAATGCACATTGATACTGACATCCAAAACCTATGCCAAACTAGGGGTACTTTATGGGAACAAATCCTCCCCCAGGCTTGTTATATAGTAGGTGTTGGTGCGCGTGCGGGCGCGCTCCAGGCGTTGCGCATGCACGTGGCACGCGCTTTTTTTTATATAGTTGTAAGCAGTGACGTGAAGCAGAGGTACAGTTCAGCGACCGCATAATGGCACGTACTCGCCACGGTTTACTTTAACTACCGGATATCTGGGAGGAGAAGGGGTTACTCGGGGTGCGTGGTGCTTAATAATAAAAAACTAATATTTGCAGTGTATTGTCGTTTTTCAAACTTTAAATTATTCAAATAGTTGTAATTTTAATGGAAACATTGGAGCGAACCTATGTGCAATTCAGCCAGTTATTGTTATTTGGGGCAGTTCAGAAAGGACGCAAAATACAAAGTCATTGCAGCCTCACTGTGATTGGATAATAGAGCGTGACGTGCAACGGCAGCAGCGCAGAAATATCCTTTTCAGGTCCGATCTGCCGGCTCCGCGCTCGCTGCCGTGCGCGCACGCGGCTGAAGTACAGAACGTCCGGCCTGGACACAGCCAATTCTAATTGACGCGCGCGCACTATATTACACGCATAAGTCTGCTGGTCAGAAAGCGTATCGCACAGCAGATGCTAATGCCAATTATAGACTATTGGGGACAGAGTATACGGCACAGCACCCCAAACTCACCTTAGCAAAATTGATGCCCTCTTTAATTCAATGTCGCTTTGTGTAACTAAGCACACATCACTGCAAAATGCTCAAAGAAGTAGATTGGTCATCACTCGAGTCTAGGTGCATCTTTCCTGTCTTGCCTTTATTTATTTATTTATAAAATATTTTACCAGGAAGTAATACATTGAGAGTTACCTCTCGTTTTCAAGTATGTCCTGGGCACAGAGTAAAACAAATAATATATGGTTACAAGTACAGTTACATAATGAGCAGGGTATACATTATATACAAGACATTGCATGCACAGTTAAAGATAATATATATTATGAGCGTATGTAACAGTTACAGACCATATTAAAGTGTGAGACAGCCTTAGATTTGAAAGAACTTAAACTGGTGGTGGATGTGAGGGTCCCCGGTAGGTTGTTCCAGTTTTGGGGTGCACGGTAAGAGGAGGAGCGGCCGGATACTTTGTTGAGCCTTGGGACCCTGAACAGTCTTTTGGAGCAAGCTACCGTCTACCTGAACAAGCTCCTCACCCCTACCACACGCAGCACCTATCACCTGAGATCAGACTCCAAAAGACTGTTCATGGTCCCAAGGCTCAACAAGGAATCCGGTCGCTCTTCCAAATTAACGAAGGCTGGGGCCACATTAGACCAGATCATTTAAGGTAGAAATCCCCGTGAAAGTGGTTTAAAGTCCAATAAAAATGAATTAATTGCGGCAAAAATGAGGTGGGAAGGCCCTGGTGTAGTGGATTATCCCCGAAGTGTTTCTTGACAGCCGCAGCGCCTCTGTATGTGGGATTACAGTGTACAGACGGCGGGAGAGGTGTCGGTGAGGAATATTTCACTAGCAGGTATCTGGGGGCTGTATGGGTGTGTTCTGCACCACTGACTGCCGGAAGGAGCCGGGATATTGTGGCACAGGTCCAGGTAAAGAACTCCCCGCAGATATCTCAGCGGTCAGTGAAGGGGCATGGTTACACATCTGTGGGTTTTTAGATGACGTGTAAATGATCGGGGTAATAGGATGGGGTGATTGTAATAAGTAAAAAGCAGCTATTGGTTCGTACTAACTGCAAACAGGCGCCGGGCGGAGGGCAGGAGGGTTCTTATCGGGAAGCGAGCGGGTGCTAATTCTTGCATTACTTATACCAAGTACACCCGTTACTAGGATAACGTTTCTGTGATCATTGTAGCTTTGGTATCCTCGGCAATCACAATATTCATTCTTCTGCGCATAACACGGGGTACCGGAGATGTTGCAGTTTTATTCGATTTGATTTATTGTGACACTCTGTCCGTTGTTGTGTTGGAGTGTTACGTATCCTAATCTTCAGCCGATTCTTTGTGTCGCTTTCCTTCCTCACTACACACATCCTACACTAGGGGGCAGCAGGTTGAGCGGCTTGCATCGCTGGGCCAGCATCGCTAGTGTTTTACGCACCAACCCAGGCGTACACTTAGGCTGGGGCCGTGGTACTGCAGACCGTGCCGCGGCGTCCGCACACTGAGCGAACAGACTGCCTTAGTGTTGGCGTCCATGCGGCGTGCGGGAGCGTGTCCACGCGGAAGCAGGAGGGGGCGCGCATTGCGGGAGAAATCAATGAAACTGATTTCTCAGAGAGACAGACGGGTCACGTGAGCTGTTCGCCCCAATGAGGGCGAACCAGCTCCGTGACGCCCCCCACGGCCTGTCCACCATGAAAAGCAGCCACTTTCCCACAGCCTCCGCGTAGGAGAAGGCGCCATGGCCCCAGCCTTAGAGATGCAAATATATGGGTCAGTTATTTGCATCATTCCTGGAGGCAGGATTGTTCCTCGGCTTCACCGCGTTTATGAAGAAGCCACGAAGACAGGGTGCTAAGAATATATATTCAACCCAGCCTCAGGAGATTGATGGCCTGCAAGAGACGTGTGCAGAGGTACGCAATGGAGACCGTTTAAAGTGAAACTAAAATGAGGTTTTATTGCGCCTGTCCCTTTAACACAGCAAAAACAGTCAAAATAAGCAAAAGAAAACCTGCTCCACTGTGGAGAATATCTACACATGTAGTCCAGCCCTCTCTAACTGGGTAGTTAGGTAAGCTAATTACCAGCCCCAAATATATATACATTTATGCAGATATATAACAGTCCCAAAAGAAAGTCTTATCTGTCTCTTGTAGCTGTAGGGGAAGCCTCTGCTCTCCTGGGTCAGCACCTTTGTGTGCTAAGGCAATGTCTGTCCAGGTATAGAGGTCTAACGAAGCCACATTGAGGTGGAGAAAATGCGTTGGATGAAGTTAGGCAGCAGCAGTACATGCCTCAATACACAGCTTGTCAGCAACACACTAGGAGCACTCGTGAAGCCTGTGAAACCAACAGCCTGCCGCCCGAGGGAGAGGAAAGGTAGCAGGAGCGAAGCTACCAGCTCCGGCTGGCCTGAGTGTCTGAAAGGAACCCCCGTCTCCGGAGGTAGACGTCACTTCCGGTTTCGCCGGGGGGGGAACGCTGAGATGCAGGGGAGAGAACCAAGGAGAGTGGGGAGCTTCGGTACGGCCCCTGTGGATGAACAGGGGCCGCTGCATGCACCATCAAGCCCATATACCACCCTGAAGGACCCAAACAAGCGCCCAGCATACAGAGGACACAGAGGCACCAAAGGCACAAGCTGAGTGCAAGCAGCACTTATCCAGTGATCAGGCGGACAAGGACTCCAGTTGCAGGCATCCTTAGATTTATCTTCAACACTTATGTAAGTGATTTTCATATATTGTTTTTTATTAATATATTGTGATTTAAATTTTTTCTATGTCTGCGGCCCATATGTTGTTTCTTTACATAGAGAGGTCTGGTCCCCTTGTCTTGCTATCAGCATACAGTCCAGTCCTTCTGCAGCTCTAGACATCTGTTCCTCTGGTCAGTCCAGTGTGAGACTCATGAATCCTCCCTCCTGTCTCAGAACAGGCTATTTCTGAGAGAGCTCTAATCTGCCAGGTGGAGTTGGTTAATTGCTGGTGTGTAATTAACCAGCACGCTGCTGGATTAGAGGCAAATTTGTTAGCCGGGGTAAGTCCCTGTTACAGGGCCGATCTGATTGATTGACCCCCCAGGCGCTCAGAAATAAACACAGTCCTGCTGGTAGATGGAATGATAAAGTCTGATCTTAAGACCTAGGCTATGGACAACCGCAGTAAGGTAAGTACAGTGAAATGTCTTTTCCCACAACCGGCTCGCCGCGAGCACCATAAGGTTGGGACAAAAAGGACTCACGTGATAAATGTTGGGGTTCTGTAAACCAAGCCTGTCAGGTCCTCCAGCGATGTGAATTCTCCTGCTGGTAGATCCCTCCTGAAGTGAAGATGCGGTGCCTCTGCCTCACGAGCTGTTGTCTTCACCGCCAACCCTACATCTGCAATAGCGGTGGGTGGTCACCTGACCGGCGGCAGCAACGAGACTTCCGGATGAAGTCACGGGAGAACCAGCAGACCAGCAGCGACTCGGCGTGAAAGCGATGAAGAACAGCACTGTGAATATCCTCTCGATGGGAGAAAAAACGCCGCACAGCCGAAAATGAAGCAGTGAAGGCTGATGTGTAGTAATAAAAGAAGCTTTATTTGCACAAGGTGCAAGCGGATCCTCTGACGCGTTTCAGCCTGTCAGGCCTTTGTCAAAGAGTGATCCGCTTGCATCAAAAGACATCCAGTTATAGAATGGTAAAACTGTTACACCTGTTCATGTCGCCCAATGCAATGAGCTACAGGTGTCAATCATCATACTCAATCACAACATGGATGTCAGTAAAAACATCATTAAAAACAAAGAGGGAAACACCGGTGGACTCAGAACACAGTTTGGAGACACGCCTTACCTGGCCTTCCTCGACCCCCTCCCCCCCCTCCTCCCCTGGGTTTGTCTTGTATGTCTCGTATGTCAGTTATCTTTCTTCTTTTCGCTTTTCTTTTCCCCCATTGTACGTCAATATTTGTAACAGTTGATACTGAAAAACAAAATGTTGGGCACGGGGGCACTCATGCATGATAATGGGTTGTCAGACAATATGTGAACTGTACCTTGTCCCAATAAAAACTTTTTTGTTGAAAAAACAAAAAACAAAGAGGGAAGTGACCAAATCATTATAGCCAGTAGCATAAACATATACCTTATATCCAAATAGTACAAAACAATGTGTTAATGATTAGGTCATATAAAAACATTAGATAGTGCTGGCTTTAGTGAGGTTAGAAGAAAAGACGATGGTCTCATTGAGCTCAAAAGCGGAAGCCTGTCTCTTACAGAGATGCAGATAATGGGAGAAGGCTTCAGAGTTCACCAGAGATGGGGAAACATAGTGGAGTATAAAAGTTCAAATAGTAATAATGTATGCCCCAACATCAACCCACATGGACAATGACGTGGAGACGTTGTCACGGTGAGATTATGGCAGGCTGTATAAGGTCACATAAATATATATAACATGATATATATTTATCACTGGGTCTGAACTGAAACGAGTCTTAGATATAATAAAGTGAATTTATTCCTTAGGATAGGTGAACACACGAGATAATACAGTAACAAACAAGAAGTACACTTACTTAGGGGTTGGGGAATGAGAAGTATGATGTAGCATTTCTCTCAGCAATCAGGAAATCATTCAGGTGATATCAGGTTACCATATCAGCAAACGAAGACGAATGAAGACAAAGGATATATGGGGAACAGCAGTTTATAAACCTTTTGTCCCTCTATCCTTAACCTTAAGTACCTGTGATTGGTTTTCAATTATCTCCAGCCAATCTTTGATGGGGGAACACATTTTAGGACAGGCCCCCCTGCTAGCTGGCACATGCGCAGTAGAACTCTGGGGTCTCATTTCTGTAGCCCCCCATAGGCGCGAGCCAGTCTACCCATCTGGATCTCTAGCAAGATAACCTTTGTTGGAAGGTGATAACTGGGACACTTGGAGACTGCTCTGGTTTGAGCCTCCTCCGCCCTTAAATCATCAGGGAGGGTGACAAGACCCTTTGAACAATACTTAAATCCTAGACATTGGGGCGCCTCTAGGGCCATCTGCCATCCTGGTATGCAAAGGAATTTATCTGAGTCTTTGTCCATACCTTGGGACACAGTATTAAACATAAAACATAAACGTATTAAAATATCCGGTTCTATTGGGTCTAGCAGAACCAAACTCATGGCCGGAACTGGGACACCCTATGGTCCAAAAAGCGACTTGCTATGACCTATGGAACCGGAGTTACACAAATGCACATTAAATCATTTTTCATTTTAATACAAAAATCTCCGCTAACAAAGAAATCTCAGCTTTCCACTAAATCCCCATTGAAAACAACGGGCTTCGCCGCCATAGACCCTCAATGGCAAACCGCCGCCGTTGGCGGCTATGGGAATCCCCGCCATAGACTTTCAACGGGGCGATGCCGCCGTTGAAGTCAATGGGAGTTTTTCGCCGTAGCCGGTCAATGGGGTTTGGCCGCCATTGAAGTCTATGGGAAAAATCCCGAACTTTCAAGGGGGTCCATACTCCGTCGGGTTGGTCTAAGCGGGTCAAGGATGGTTCTGCAGTGATGCCGGAGCAGTGGCTACAGATACCCCAAACCCTGATCCGCTGGGCCCTCCGGAACCGGAGCTATGGAATACAAAAATACAACATTTCACACTTAGTCATTTTTCGGAGCCGTTTCTGCCGCCGCCGGCAAAGCCTATGGCGCGACCCGCTCTATCTGGTTTGACCCTTATCGGGGGTCCAGGATTCGGGGACCCGGTAGTGGTCGAGTGGGGGGAAGCCTAGGAACTAGGGGCAAAAAGAATTTTATTTCTAGGTGCCCTAGAACTGTTTATTCCCACGCCAATTGACGTTGAACTTGACTCAAGTTCACATGTACAGAGCTTTCCCAACCTCACAGGTCTCTTCTTCACATGTACAGAGCTTCCCTAACCTCACAGGTCTCTTCTTCACATGTACAGAGCTTTCCCAAACCTCACAGGTCTCTTCTTCACATGTACAGAGCTTCCCAAACCTCACAGGTCTCTTCTTAATGTGTGCAGAGCTTCCCAAACCTCACAGGTCTCTTCTTCACATGTACAGAGCTTCCCAAACCTCACAGGTCTCTTCTTCACACGTACAGAGCTTTCCAAACCTCACAGGTCTCTTCTTCACACGTACAGAGCTTTCCAAACCTCACAGGTCTCTTCTTCACGTGTACAGAGCTCTGCAAACCTCACAGGTCTCTTCTTCACATGTACAGAGCTCTGCAAACCTCACAGGTCTCTTCTTCACATGTACAGTGCTCTCCAAACCTCACAGGTCTCTTCTTCACATGTACAGTGCTCTCCAAACCTCACAGCTCTCTTCTTCACACGTACAGAGCTTCCCAAACCTCACAGGTCTCTTCTTCACACGTACAGAGCTTTCCAAACCTCACAGGTCTCTTCTTAACACGCACAGAGCTTTCCAAACCTCACAGGTCTCTTCTTCACGTGTCGGTAACCTGAGATTACACAAAGGAGCGGCCCTGCCTGTTTCCTATGTGGATACGCCTCTGGCAGTGATATCGTGCTGACCTTTTACAGCCTCAGTGACTCAGAGATAAACTGCCCCCGTGTCTCAGCCTCGCACAGTGACAGAGCGGTGACCTGGGGTGCAGAGCCCGAGAGAAAGACAGGTCAGGTGGCGGTATATAATCTCAGCGCACCTATATACCCATACAGCTGATCGGCTGCACACTGGTAGAGAGAGGTCAGGTGGGGATACATTGGGAGTGGGTGCTGTGTGAGGAGGGGATACATTGGGAGTGGGTGCTGTGTGAGGAGGGGATACATTGGGAGTGTGTGCTGTGCGAGGAGGGGATACATTGAGAGTGGGTGCTGTGTGAGGAGGGGATACATTGGGAGTGGGTGCTGTGTGAGGAGGGGATACATTGGGAGTGGGTGCTGTGTGAGGAGGGGATACATTGGGAGTGGGTTCTGTGTGAGGAGGGGATACATTGGGAGTGGGTCCTGTGCGAGGAGGGGATACATTGGGAGTGGGTGCTGGTTGAGGAGGGGATACATTGGGAGTGGGGGCTGTGTGAGGAGGGGATACATTGGGAGTGGGTGCTGTGTGAGGAGGGGATTCTTTGGGAGTGGGTGCTGTGTGAGGTGGGGGTACATTGGGAGTGGGTGCTGTGTGAGGAGGGGGTACATTGGGGGTGGGTGCTGTGTGAGGTGGGGGTACATTGGGAGTGGGTGCCCCTGTCAGGCACCATGCTGTCCCAGCAGTGTGTGTGTCCCCTGGTCAGGTGACCACCTCTGTGCCCCTCACAGGCGGGGATCAGACACGCACGGAGATGCCACGTAGGAGAGAGCCTGCGAGCCTGGCCAGCGCCTGTCTGCAGAACATCGCGCACAACATGCAGAGCATCTGGGTGAAAGATTACGCTGAAAACTACATGGAGAAATATAACTTCCTGTACGTGGAGGGGCCCTTCAACCAACTGGGTGAGTGTCACTGTCCTAGAGGTGACTGCATGCGTACAGGACAGGTATAGGGGGAGGGGTCCCTGTAATAGAGGAGTGATAGGTACAAGACAGTTATAGGGGGAGGGTCCCTGTAATAGAGGAGAGATTGGTACAGGACAGTTATTGGGGGAGGGTCCCTGTAATAGAGGAGAGATTGGTACAGGACAGTTATAGGGGGAGGGGTCCCTGTAATAGAGGAGAGATAGGTACAGGGCAGTTATACGGGAGGGTCCCTGTAATAGAGATAGGTTACAGGGGCCCCAGTTCCCCAGTAGTTATAGGGGGGGAGGGGTCCCTGGTCCCCTGCTAATAGAGGGAGATAGGTACAGGACAGTTATAGGGGAGGGTCTGTCAATAGAGGAGAGATTGTAAAGGACAGTTATTGGGGAGGGTACCTGTAATAGAGGAGAGATGGACCAGGACAGTTTAGGGGAGGGGTCCTGTATAGAGGAGCGATAGGTACAGGGCAGTTATACGGGGAGGGGGTCCCTGTAATAGAGAAGGTAAAGGGCAGTTATTAGGGGAGGGGGTCCCTGTACAAGAGGCAGAGATGATGGTAACAGAGACCAGGTATGGGGGAGGGGTCCCTAGGAAAGAGGGAGAGATAGGTACAGGGACCAGTTATAGGGGGAGGGGTCCCTGTAATAGAGGAGAGATAGGTACAGGACAGTTATAGGGGGAGGGGTCCCTGTAATAGAGGAGAGATAGGTACAGGACAGTTATAGGGGGAGGGGTCCCTGTAATAGAGGAGAGATAGGTACAGGACAGTTATGTATTTTATTATGTAGATGCTGTTCTTGTAGTTGCCACTAGATGGAAACTGAAAGGAACCCTTTTTTCTCTGCCAAAGAGCTGAAGGCTTTGTTACTGGATACACACATCTGCACCCTCTGCAGCAGACTCCCCCGGGAAGTTTTCACGCACTAGCACTGAGAAAAAGGGATTACCGGCGCCTATAAAGTCCATTAAGTGAATATCAATAAATATCAAACCAATCCTTGGAAAGTCCCAATAATGTCCTTAAGGTGAATGGGCAGAGACGGGGTGGATAGAAAACTCTCACCATGCAGCAGTGCAATATGTGGAGAAAAGACAACAAAACAAATTATGGTGCAGTATGCCAATCAATGTTGACAAAAAACAGTGAATACTAAACAACACAAAACAAACATAACAGACAAACAAGACAGACACTAGCAAGGCTTGAGATAAAACACAGAGCTATTTAATAACAACACATAATGCTGGGTGCCCTTTGGAATGCTCGCTCCCTTTCTAAAAAGTTCCTCTCTGTACATGACTTTTTTCTCTCTCACTCTCTGCTCCTATTTGCTATAACTGAGACCTGGCTCACTCAGTCTGACTCTGCTCTGGAAGTTGCCCTCTCTCATGGTGGCCTTTCCTTCTCCCACACTCCGCGCCCTGATGGCAGGGGGGGAGGTGTGGTGCTCCTGCTCTCCTCTCTCTGCCGCTACCGAACCGTTCCTATTCCCCCCTCTTGCTTTTCCCTCCTTTTGAGGCTCACACTGTCCAGATCTTCTCTCCTCTCCCTGTCCACGAGGCGGTCATCTATCGCCCACCTACATTTACTCATTCCCCTTCTGTCTTTCTCTCTCACTTTGAATCCTGGCTCTCTTTCTTTCTCTCCTCAGACTCCCCTGTTCTTCTCCTTGGGGGACTTCAATTGCCACATTGATGACACTTCTCTCCCATGGGCTTCGCGCTTTCTCTCTCTAACCTCTTCTTTTGGCCTTCAACAGTGGACTGCAGCCAGCACCCACAAGGATGGCCACTACCTAGACCTGGTTTTCACTAAAAACTTCTTTCTCCGATTTCTCCATTTCCCCTTTTCCTCTCTCTGACCATCACCTCATCTCATTCTCTATCTCACTTCTCCCCTTCTTCACCTCCATCTACCCCCCCGGTTCTGCAGAAACCTGCGCTCTATTAACCTACCAGACATTGAGTCCACTTTACGCACCTCCCTCAGCTCTGCTACAGACCCTGACAACCTGGTCAGGAACTACAACTCTGCCTTATCCTCCTCTCTTGATCTACATGCCCCGCTTTCTCTCTGCCGTCCTCGCCCTTCTAACCCCAGACCCTGGCTAAACTCACACACACGCTGCGTTCCTGCTCTCGTTCCTCTGAACGCCTCTGGAGGAAATCTCATACTCTCGCAGACTTCCTTCACAAATTTATCCTATCCTGTTTCAACTCTGCCCTCTCGCAAGCTAAACAAGCCTACTTTTCTTCTCTAATTAACACGCACAAGTCTAACCCACAATGACTCTTCTCTGTCTTTGATTCTTTACTCAAACCACCCTCAGCTGCCTCTTCTTCCTCCATCTCCGCTCAGGACTTTGCTGACTATTTTAAGGAAAAGGTGGAATCCATTCACCTGAACATCCTGTCTGTTTCCTCCTCCCATCCTACACCGCTTCCTAACTCTCCTCCTGCCTTCCTAGACTCTTTTTCCATTGTCTCAGAGGAGGATGTGTCATTGTTGATCTCCTCTTCTCCCTCTACCACTTGCACTCTTGACCCCATTCCCTCCCATCTCCTTAAAACTCTTGGTCCTACTATAATCCCAACGCTCACACACATTGTGAACTCCTCACTCTACTTTGGTACCTTTCCATCCTCCTTCAAACAGGCAACAGTCATACCATTACTCAAAAATAGCAAGCTTGACCCTACCTGTCTTTCTAACTATCGACCTGTCTCCCTCTTGCCTTTTGCCTCTAAACTTCTTGAACGTCTTGTATTCTCTCGCTTGCTCCATTTTCTCAACACCCATTCTCTCCTAGACCCTCTACAATTTGGCTTCCGCACTGCTCAATCCACTGAAACAGCCCTCACTAAAATAACTGAGGACCTCCATGCTACCAAAGACAGAGGTCATTACACTCTGCTCATATTATTCGACCTCTCTGCAGCATTTGACACCGTGGACCACCCTATTCTCCTTCACATTCTCCATACTCTTGGTATTCGGAACAAAGCTCTATCCTGGAATCTCCTCTTACCTCTCCCATCGTACTTTCAGTGTCTCTTCTGCTAACACCTCCTCCTCCTCTATTGATCTCTATGTGGGGGTACCCCAGGGTTCTGTCCTGGGACCTCTTTTCTTTTCTCTGTTCACACTTTCTCTAGGTGACCTAATCCCATCACTTGGATTTAAATATCACCCCTAGGCTGACGACACACAAATCTACTTTTCAACCCCTGACCTTACACCTGCTGTACAAACCAACGTTTCTGAATGTCTCTCTGCTATATCATCCTGGATGGCCCTCTGCTGCCTTAAACTCAACATGGCAAAAACAGAGATCCTCATACTTCCTTCCAAACCTGGCCCTACTACCTCCTTCCACATTACTTTTGGAAGTACCATCATTCACCCGGTAACCCAAGCACGCTGCCTAGGGGTCACACTTGGCATTCAAAACGTTTCTAAAACCTGTCGCTTTTTCCTCCGTTATATCACAAAGATACGCCCGTTCCTCTGTTGCTCGATTGCTAAAACTCTGACTCAGGCCCTCTTTCTCTCCCGTCTTGATTACTGTTACCTCCTGCTGTCCGACCTTCCTGCCTCTCACCTGTCTCCCTTACAATCTATCCTTAACGCTGCTGCCAGAATCGCTCTGCTCTTTCCTAAATCTGTCTCAGCATCTCTCCTGCTAAAATTACTCTCCTGGCTTCCGATCAAATCCCGCATCTCACACTCAATTCTCCTCCTCACTTTTAAAGCTTTACATTCTTCTGCCCCTCCTTACATCTCAGCCCTAATTTCTCATTATGCACCATCCCGACTCTTGCGTTCTTCTCAAGGATGTCTTTTCTCTACCCCCTTTGTATCTAAAGCCCTCTCCCACCTTAAACCTTTCTCACTGACTGGCCCGCACCTCTGGAATGCTCTTTGTAGAGGGAGAGGGATTTGACCCGGTATTAAAGGGGTTGCACCCCATATGCCCACCCCCTGACCTCACCAGGGAGGCAAGGGGTTAACTGGACTGCGGTCCAGGAATGTGGTTTACACCTTGTCATGTCAGGAAAATGTATGTTCCCATGTTTCATTATAATCCTGTATTTTAATGTTTTAAAGTGCATTTCTGTATCTCAGGTTCTGGAGGTCACAGAGAGTTGAAATTTGGCCAATATTTAGAGTCACTGTAGGCATTACGAACTGGCAAATTTCGACCCACTGAGCCCACCAGAATGGAACTTATTAATATGTGTAGATATTAAAGTGTATATGTATGGTATTTTGGATCTGTTCTGAAAATGCAGACTCCATCTGCTACGCTAATAGGTCATGAAGGGCAGCCGGATGATTGAGCATAAGCACTGTGATCAAAAGTTAACTGCCCTGATTGTTTACACTAGGAACCAAGTACTAATCAACAGACTCTGCCACTCTTATTGTTACCTGGGGGCAGAGAATCATCAAACTGGAGTGGTTTGTAAGTGTTATGTCTACACCTACAAACAATGCAGATCCTATCAGATACTTCATTTGGAAGACTGGTTGTCGCCCCTGATTTAATTATGGGGCTACAGAAATAAGACCCTCAGAGTCCCAGTACACATGGGCTAATTAGCAGGGGGGCATGGGTTAATCTGTGTCTCCACGTTAGGGATTGGATACAGATAATTGTTCACCAATAGTCTGTATTCAATGTTAAGAATAGGGTTACACAGGTATATAAACTGTGTCAACCCTACAGTTTTTAGTTGTTCTTCTGATTCCACCTGGAATGTCACCGGATTGCTGGAGAATTGCTAGCTGATACTTCTCCATCCCCCAACCCTAAGTAAGTGTTACCTTCTTGCCTGTTAATTGTACTATATTGCTGTGTTCACCTTTTTAAGGAATAAATTATATTTTATTATATCTAAGCCTCGTTCAGTTCAACCCAGATATTTGGCCAAATTTCAACTCTCTGTGACCTCCAGAACCAGAGATACAGAAATGCACTTTAAAACATCTTTAAAATACAGGATTATAATGAAACATGGGAACAGGGGAACATACATTTTCCTGACATGACAAGGTGTAAACCACATTCCTGGACCGCAGTCCATTTTACCCCTTGCCTCCCTGGTGAGGTCAGGGGGTGGCCATATGGGGTGCAACCCCTTTAAAACCGGGCCAACCCCCTCTCCCTCTACACCTCCGCTTCTTAATGGGTGACCTGTGGCCCTCTGGCCCTAACGGGGAGTGGGGCACTGCTGGCACCCTTAACGAACTCAGTCTCAGAGGGATAGTCCTGACGTGAAAGTCCATCAGCATTGCTGTTTTCACTACCCTTTTTGTGCTGAATAGTAAACTCGAATTCTTGTAAGGCCAAGCTCCACCTTAGCAACTTGGCATTCTCCCCTGATGCCCTCTGCAGCCAACTCAGGGGGTTGTGGTCTGTGAGGACCGTGAAAGCCCTTCCATACACATAGGGCTGGAGTTTTTTGAGTGCCCACACAATGGCCAAGCACTCTTTCTCAATGGTGGCATAGGCCACTTCTCTGGGGAGTAGTTTTCGGCTGAGGTACACCACATGGTGCTCTCTACCGTCGTCCCCCACTTGGCTCAACACAGCCCCAATGCCAAAGTCCGAGGCATCAGTCTGTATAAGAAAATGTTTGGAGTAGTCCGGGGCAGCCAGTATGAGGGCTCCAGCAAGAGCAGTTTTCAACGCCTGAAACGCCGTTTCGCAGGCAGGAGTCCAGGTAATAAGCACAGGCAGTTGCTTCCTAGTCCGATCAGTCAGGGGTTTGGCCACGGCGCTGTACTGTGGGACAAATTTCCTATAGTACCCTGCGGTGCCCAAAAATGCCATGACCTGTTTCTTGTTTTTTGGAACAGGCCACTGAACTATGGCTTCTACCTTGGCTGGCTCTGGTTTGAGGTGCCCTCCACCCACCCTGTGCCCTAAGTACAGGACCTCTGCCATCCCTACCATACACTTAGTGGGTTTCAAGGTAAGCCAAGCCTCCCTGATCCTATCCAGCACCGCAGCTAAGTGGGAGTCCCAGGAATTACTAAAGACAGCAATGTCATCTAAGTAATCCCTGTCATAGCTCTGCATCCCTTCCAGTAACCTATTGAGATGTGTAACCCTATTCTTAACATTGAATACAGACTATTGGTGAACAATTATCTGTATCCAATCCCTAATGTGGAGACACAGATTAACCCATGCCCCCCAGCTAATTGGCCCATGTGTACTGGGACTCTATGAGTAGCCCCATAATTAAATCAGGGGCGACGACCAGTCTACCAAATGCAGAATCTGCATTGTTTGTAGGTGTAGACATAACATTTACAAACCACTCCAGTTTGATGATTCTCCACCCTCAGGTAACAATTCGAGTGGCAGAGTCTGTTGATTAGTACTTGGTCTGTTGATTAGTACTTAGTGTAAACAATCAGGGCAGTAAACTTTTGATCACAGTGCTTAGGCTCAATCAGCCGGCTGCCCTTCATGACCTATTAGCATAGCAGATGGAGTCTGCATTTTCAGAACAGATCCAAAATACCATACATATACACTTTAATATCTACACATATTAATAAGTTCCATTCTGGTGGGCTCAGTGGGTCGAAATTTGCCAGTTTTTAATGCCTACAGTGACTCCACATATTGGCCAAATATCAACTCTCTTCGACCTCCAGAACTGGAGATCCAGAAATGCACTTTAAAACATCTTTAAAATACAGGATTATAATGAAACATGGGAACAGGGGAACATACATTTTCATGACATGACAAGGTGTAAACCACATTCCTGGACCGCAGTCCAGTTAACCCCTTGCCTACCTGGTGAGGTCAGGGGGTGGCCATATGGGGTGCAACTCCTTTAATACCAGGCCAACCCCCTCTCCCTCTACACCTCCCCTTCTTAAGGGGTTCAAGGTAAGCCCAGCCTCCCTGATCCTTTCCAGCACCGCAGCTACATGTCCTAAGTGGGAGTCCCAGGAATTACTAAAGACAGCAATGTCATCTAAGTTAGCCCTGGCATAGCTCTGCATCCCTTCCAGTAACCTATTGACCAGGCGTTGGAAGGTAGCCGGGGCATTCTTCATCCCGAATGGCATCACTATAAACTCATAGAGGCCACTTGGAGTGATGAATGCTGGCTTCTCCGTAGCGTCCAGGGTCAGTGGGATTTGCCAATAGCCTTTGCTCAAATCCATGGTGGTCAGATACTTTGCTCCCGCGAGTTCATCCAGTAACTCATCCATGCGGGGCATGGGGTAAGCATCTGACACCGTCCCAGCGTTGAGCAACCGGTAGTCCACACAAAACCGGGTGGTCTTGTCCTTCTTAGGGACTAGAACTACCGGGCTTGCCCAAGGACTCTGGGACGGAGTAATTACCCCTAGGGTCAGCATCTCCTCTATCTCCCTCTCCATACTGGTCTTGACCTCTGCTGACACTCTATAAGCATGCTTATGCAGAGGCTGCAGGTCCCCTGTGTGCACTGGGTGTTTTGTGAGATATGTGGTCCCTGGCATGTCAGTGAAGAGGGCCCTAAACTTATAGTAGCTAGCATGTCCTTGGCTTCTACCTGCTGCCTAGCACTCAACTGTGCCCCTATCTCTACCTGCTCCACAGTGTTTCCCTGCCTAGCCTCCCGTAGGAGATCAGGCAGAGCATTGCTCGCCGGATCCTCCAGCATTGGGCTACAAATGGCCATTACTGCTCCCATACTCGGTGCTCTGTATTCTTTCAGCATATTGACACTTTTAAAGCTTTACATTCTTCTGCCCCTCCTTACATCTCAGCCCTAATTTCTCGCTATGCACCATCCCGACTCTTGCGTTCTGCTCAAGGATGTCTTCTTTCTACCCCCTTTGTATCTAAAGCCCTCTCTCGCCTTAAACCTTTTTCACTGACTGCCCCTCTGGAATGCCCTTCCCCTCAGTACCCGACTAGCCCCCTCTCTATCCACCTTTAAGACCCACCTTAAGACACACTTGCTTAAAGAAGCATATGAATAGCACTATGAATATTCTGAACACACGATACACAAAGCTTGGCCCCCTGCAGACGCACTTACCAGAACTCCCTCCTACTGTCTCTGTACGTTCTCCCTACCTACCAATTAGACTGTAAGCTCCTCGGAGCAGGGACTCCTCTTCCTTAATGTTACTTTTATGTCTGAAGCACTTATTCCCATGATCTGATATTTATATTATCTGTTATTTATTTGATTACCACGTGTATTACTACTGTGAAGCGCTATGTACATTAATGGCGCTATATAAATAAAGACATACAATACAATACAATACACATATCACACACACATACAGCCACACACTGACACACACACACACACACTAATATACACACATCACACACATACACATACAGACACACACTGACATATACACATCACACACACATACAGCCACACACTGACATATACACATCACACAAACTGACATATACACATCAGCCACACACTGACATATACACATCATACACACTCATACAGCCACACACACACATACAGCCACATACACACAAGCCACATACTGAAATATACACATCACACACATACAGCTACACACTGAAACATATACACATCACACACACACACACATACAGCCACACACTAACATACACACATCACACACTGACATATACACATCACATAACACACATACTGCCACACACTGACATACACACAACACACTGACATAC
>WSYH01014511.1:0-15532 GCA_036426205.1 Ascaphus truei | reverse complement strand
TAAAATTAGATACTCTTCCTCGCACTCAACCTTCAAAAGAAACAGCCCTCCAGTTTCTCACAAATAGCAGATACAACGAGATGAGGGAGCGGGGTGCATCGTAATCCAGTGTGAAAAAGCAAAAATATCACCATAAGACAGTATTGTTGGGGTGAATTAAAAGGTACAAATCTCAAAAATGTAAAAACATTCAATTATTATACTCCCATATAGGTGAGCATAAACAAGCACGTCACACGCAGTGGTTCAATGTGGTATGTATCTCCAACTCAGGCTGAGGCAACAGCCAGTGATGTGGGAAGTTATGGATGATCTTAGAAGAAAGAAGGAAATACCATTGCGCAAATAGCTGTACTGAGATGTATATACATAAAAACACCCCTCCAGAATGCACATTTACACGGTGTCCGTTCTTTAAAGGCAATAACAATAACACACAGTGTGGAGCTGTGTCAGTCTCACCACCTCTCTGACTCTGATCAGGACGGCTGATAGATGCCGGCTGGTGCTGCTTCCTGGTGCAGCCGCCCGCAAACAGCAGTAGCCTTTAGCAGAGTTCCTTCACTGATCTGGTAATCCTTCTCTCCGGGAGACAATGACACAACTCCTGATGAAGCGTTATCGACGTGAAACGCGTTGAGGTATTGAGTTGGAGTTTAATGATTTGTGACGACGGACGTCTGGAGTCAACGCCCCCCTAGCGAGAACGCCGCGACCGGCTTCTACAGCTGATCTGCGGGTTCCCTGCAAGGAAATAGGACTCTCTCTGGACCCTGTGTCCCTCCCTCTCTCCTTCCCCTTTGCGCCGATGAGATATAGGCCGGAACCGAGGTTCAAGTTAAACAACTGAGTCCTACTAGGATGATCGGACGCATGTTTATGTAAGTGTTGTTAAGTGTATGTTTTTTACATAAGTATCATATATGTTACTGATAGTGTCCCTCCATGGGCTTCTTTTATGCGTGTGTGTTTCTCTTCAGATAGAGACAGGATTGGGCGGGTAGGAGGAGATCACAGGAGGAAGCAGCCGCCCCTGCAGAGTGTGGAGCTGATCACAGGACAGCTGTAGCCAGTAGGAGGGAGGAGAGCAGGGCTGTCTGGCTGCTTAACCACTTTCAGGCAGCAGGTGGCGCTGCAGAGCTCTCCATAGCTGCTCCTCTCTACATCTCCCGGTTCTGTGTCTCTGTGTGTGTTTTTGTAATGCATATGTGTGGGGGAGGGCAGAGAGGATGGGGGGAGGGAAGTTAGGAGAGAGGATGCGGGGAGGGAAGAAAGGATGGGGGGATGGAAGAGAGGATTGGGGGAGGGAGGAGAGGATTGGGGGAGGGAGGAGAGGATGGGAGGGAAGGAGGAGAGGACGGGAGGGAAGGATGTGAGGGAATAGGGAGGGATGGGAGAGGGAGAGGATGGGGAGGTAGGAGAGAGGAGGGATGGTAGAGAGAGGAGGGGGGAGTATGGGGGGAGGGAGCTGAGAGGATGGGGGAGATTGAGGAAGGGAAGAGAGTGGAGTGGGCAGAGAGGGAGGATAGAGGATTGGGGTAGAAAGTGAGGATAGGGGAGGGAGAGTGCGAGGATGGGGGGGGGGGGGGGGGGGGGGGAGAGAGCTAGGTTGGGGAGGGAGAGAGTGAGTGTGACGATGGAGGGGATTTGGCCCGGGATTAAAGGGGTTACACCCCATTTGGCCACCCCTGACCGCACCGGGAGACAAGGGGTTAACTGGGCTGAGGTCCAGAAATGTGATGTAACCCTTGTTATGACATGTAAATGCATGTTCCCCTGTTCCATTGTAATGTCTGGTTACTCAGTGTTTGCATCACACACACACTAGAATCCATCCGGGAGCACAAGGGTTAATAGTTCTTTAATGATTATAATGCATTTCAATAGGAATTTGTGCTGTTTTAGTCCTGTTTCCTGTAGTGACCAGCAGGTGGCGTCCGAGAGGGAGAGCGGCGGTTTCCCATTGAAAGTCAATGGGCTCATTGACTTCAATGGAGATGCCTCGAGGTAACCTAGTTGGCTGCCGTCCAGACCGCAAACCGCAAAGCGGATACAATGTCCTTCAAAAGAGCTAAAATCACTGGGTCAAGTTCAACGTCAATTAGCGGGGGAATAAACAGTTCTAGGGCACCTAGGGATAAAATTCTTTTTGCCCCTAGTTCCTAGGCGTCCCCCCACTCGACCACCACCGGGACCCCGAATCCTGGACCCCCGATAAGGGTCGAACCAGATAGAGCGGGTCGCGCCATAGGCTTCAATGGCGGCGGCAGAAACAGCTCAGAAAAATGACTAAGTGACATGTAGCCAAGATTCCGGCTTTAATGCATGCCCATTTCCAGCCCCCTCAGACCAACCAGACGGAGTATGGACCCCCTTGAAGTTCGGGACTTTTCCCATAGACTTCAATGGCAGAAAACCCCCATTGACTTCAATGGCGGCGATTTACCATTGAAAGTCTATGGCGGAGCAGCCCGTTGTTTTCAATGGGGATTTAGTGAAAAGCTGAGATTTCTTTTTCAATGGAGATTTTTGTATTAAAATGATTTAATGTGCATTTGTGTAACTCCGGTTTCTTAGGTCGTAGCAAGTCGCTTTTTTGACCATATGGTGTCCCAGTTCTGGCAATGCGAACTGGGAAGTTTGGACCTGCTAAACCTAACGGAACCGGATATTTTAATACGTTTATGTTTTATGCTTAATAGTGTATCTTAAGGTATGGACAAAGACCAAGAGGAAATTCTTTTGGGCCATAAGGTAGCAGATGGCCCTGGGGACGCCGCTATGTCTAGGATTTAAGTGCTGTTCAAAGAGTTTTATCACCCTCACTGTTTATCCGAAGCCCAAACCAGGGCAGGTCTTAAGTGTTCCAGTTAACACCTTTCAACAAAGGTTTTCCTGCCAGAACTCATAATGGTAGACTGGCTGGCATTCCTGATGTAAATGTGGGGCTTCAGAAATGAGACCCCCAGAGTTCTACTGCGCATGTGCCAACTAGCAGGGGGGCATGGGTCAGAATGCTTTCCCACGTTAGTGAGTGGCTGGAGGTAATTGTAAACCAATCCCCTGTGCTTAAGGTTAAGAATAGAAGGAGAAAGGTTTATAAACTGCTGTCCACCCATATATCTTTTGTCTTCGTTTGCTGAATGATTTCCTGATTGCTGGATGAAACTGCCAGTTCAGATGGGACTGTTTTCATTATTTTCATCTTTTACGTAAGTGTCTATATTTTGCTTGTTATTTGTACATATTTGCTGTGTTCACCTTTATCAAGGAATAAATTATATTTATCATATCTTAAGTCTCGTCCCAGTTCAAACCCAGGTATATATATATTTATATATATAGTTTTGGTGTAAATTACAGCCTGTCGCAAGCTCTCGTGACAGTGAGGATGGGGGAGAGGGAGGAAAATAAAAAAAATGAAGGAGGGGGAGATCTGATTATGATGGAGGCGGAGAGAGCTGATGATGAGGGGGAGATAGCTGATGAAGATGAGGGGGAGAGATGAGGAGGAAATGAGGATGGGGAGAGATGAGAAGATGGGGGAGAGATGATGAGGCGTAGAGATGATGAGTAGGAGGAGGAGTGGGAGAGATGATGAGATAGAGGGAGAAAAAATTGCAGTCAGTGTTAATATTAATGGGGCCCTGACATATTTCTTGCCCGGGGGCCCGCGAATGTCTAGTGCTTCTGTGTCCGCTGTCTGTCAGATAAAGGCGCACACACGGACGCAGTGCCGGTTCTCCGGGACCCTCCCTGCCGTGTCCCTGCTGACCCGCCGCCCGGCCTCTCCAGCAGCAGAGAGGAGAGGGCAGGTGACAGCGCTGATGGCCGGCTTGCTCCCTGAGGTCCCCCACGTCTCTTCCCCACGGGAGTCAGTTATCATGCACAAGGAAAAGGAAGCAAATGGGATCAGGAAAAAAGGAGGGAAGGGAGGAAGAAAAGGGGGTGAATACCCCCAAAAAGGATTGCCCGTGTGATAGTGACAGTCCCCAAATAAACAAATATTCCCAGATACCAGAGCTCAGTATTTGGGGCGGATTCTTCCCTGAATAGGACTCTCTCTGTTGCTGATTTTCTGGTATTTGAGTACTGTGGCCCCTTGTAATATTTTGGGGTTTTGGGGACTGTGACGATGCTCCCCGAGGTCCCCCACGTATACGCCTCTCCCCGCGGGAGCCAGTTATCACGCACAAGGAGAGTGTCCCTCACACAATGGCGGCTATGTGGGCCTCTTCCACAGAAACTGGGAACTTACTGAGTTGTTTAGGGGCTTTGTCAGAGTCCGGTTTGAACGATTTTGTTCCGTGTTGGTCAGTAACTTAGGGCCTTATTGTATATTGTCTGATACAGCCGTTAAGGCCGTTTACTTCCCACAATCCCCATTACAGTCACTAAGGGGTTACACCAAGAGGGGCTTATCCTTCCTTTCTTCCAGAAACAATATCTTCCTACAGAACAATATATCTATAACATGCAGAGTTCCCATTCTGCCCGGCAACTGCTTACCTCATCTGTCTGCATCCTCCAATCAGGAAGCAGCGCATTGTTTTACCACAGTACAATATATAACATGCAGAGTTCCCATTCTGCCCGGCAACTACTTACCTCATCTGTCTGTATCCTCCAATCAGGGAGCAGCGCATTGTTTTACCACAGAACAATATATCTATAACATGCAGAGTTCCCATTCTGCCCGGCAACTGCTTACCTCATCTGTCTGCATCTTCCAATCGGAACAGGGAGCAGCGCATTGTTTTACCACAGAACAAAACCCTGCCACACGGGGAATATAATAGCCCGGACGTGTGAGCGCAGCAAGACATAGATGTAAGATCGGGAGGAAGACGTCCCGCCCCGAAGAGCTTGCAATCGTTACTGCCGCACTGTTTCTTTCTAATATGGATAGGAGGGAAAGCAGAGAAGGAATGGGGGGGGGGGGGGGGGGGGGGGGGGGGGAGGTGTCAGGTGTCTGCAGGTGTCAGGTGTAGTTTCTGCGGTGGCATTTATGTAATACACACGTGTAGGGGAAGGGAGGGGAGGTGGGGAGTGCTGCAGTGTCATGTGGTGCGAGAGGAGCTCTCAGGGGCAGATATACACAGAGAGACGGAGCGCGCAGCAGCGAGGAAAGAGATCCCGCGTAACGCGCTCAGATCCGGCTGAAATGATCGAATAGTTAGGAATTAACTTTTATTGGAATAAAAAACAGAAAAAAATGCAAACACACAAACACATAAACACACAAATAAAAGACTTCGCTCTCATCTGAGACCCTCCTGATTCTATAGTAATAATCCCAGAGTATAATGGGGTTATATCCTGATAGTTGGTATCGTCTTCAATAAAAAGGCAAAAACAGGACTGGTTGTCAGCCCTTGTGTATATAGGTAATGCCTTTGCTCATTAAATACCTGGTTGGGGCTATAGGTTTATATGTTCCGATATATACCACATCAAAAACATATATATAAATATATATATCAATTAAAATGTTTCTTGTTTTCTTATGTTCCAGCCCTCTCTTCCCCCTTCTCTCTCTCTCTTTCTATTCCTTCTTCTTTCTCTTTCTTCTCTTCTGCTGTTTCCCCTCCACCATCCCCTTCTGTGCCCTCCCCTCCCCTTTCACCTTCCCATTACAGATGCCTTATGGCTGAGTCCAGAACTAGCCAATTCCTAGATTGTCTCAATAACAGATATAATAAATCAGGAGCAATAGTAAGTAGAAATGGCACACCACTGTTTGTAAAAAGTATATAAATATTATTTTGCTTCTGGTGCTTACCTTCCAATGGTCCCGGCGTCTCAAAGCTGGACCTTATAATAGGCACAAAATAGAGGGGGAAAAGGAGCACACAGGAGACTTGTTTTGAGTTTTGAGGTGCTGGGTCTGAGGAAGGGCCACATTAGTCCTGAAACGTTACCTTTATTAGCTCTGATGCGGTGAATACTTTATTGAAGTTTTTTCAAACTCAAAACAAGTCTCCTGTGTGCTCCTTCTTTTCCCCTATTTTGTGTAGATATAATAAATCAGAGTTATTTAGTAAAATGTTTTCTGACACACCACTAGTCGAAGAGAACACACCTAATTTGCCTACCCTTATGACCAACTTACACAAATTGTTGGAGAAAGAGAACAGATTCTGGCTGGATTTGGCCACATTGGAAGAATAAACCAGATGTGGCTGTACAACTAGAGGATTGGTTCAGGCAATCAAGAATTTATAAATGAGTGAGAGAGAATTCTTGATCATTGTTCGTTAGATCTAATTCAATTGCTCATCTTAGAGAGGAAAAAGGAAGTAATCGAATTAGATACTAAAATTACTCAGATAAAAAATGAGATTTTGCAGATTCCCTGCCTGGATCAATTACCCCAACTAACCAGGGATATGACTTCCAAGATGAAGATATCTGATAATCTAATTATGGTTAACAAAAATAAAACGTTTCTAAGAGACAAATTGGATTATTCTCTAAATAAACAAAAATCATGGGATACAGTAAATGAATCCAAACCAAATGAGGGTGATACTCTTCATGAGGTTAAAACCCCTACTCTGATAGCCAAATCTGTACAAAAAGGCACACGTCAGTATTATCATACCACTTCCAATCAATCAACACACATCCCTAAAACACCTAGAGATCCTAATTATCATTCTAGATCTCTAGCCTTCTCATACGATAAGAACATCAGACACACACCTAAATATCATAGGAATTACACAATGGATAGATCTAGATGGGGAGCCAATACAGATAGATCTAAAAATTGGAATCCCAATAATATCAAACATCAAAAATACCAAAAAAGACATGATAACAAAAATATGGGGCGAGATAATAGACATCATAGAAATCCCAGTAATCAACGTGAAAATAAAGAGAGACACCTCAAATCCCCCTCCAAAATAAATTTGAAGTATTACGAGTCAAGAAAGAGTAGTTAGAGAATGAGGATTTTTTAAACAGGTTGGAGAAAATGAGACAAACAATTTCCACTTGGGATTCAAATCATCCGCCTATATTAGAAACCACGAACAAAGCTATAAGGAAAAGGCAGGAATCGGAAGAGGGGGAGGAAAAGAACCACACCCCTCCAGAAAACTTACCCAGATAACACAACACTAGTGTCCAAAAGTATCTTTAACCTGTCCTCATTTCGTATAGATCATACTCTTATGAATCTCTTGGGAAAAGGTCTTTCGTTTGCACCTACACGTAGAGCAAATAACTTTGATCTATATATACAGTAGATCTTCAAAAATTCAGTAGAAAACTGACTCTCAGTAGACACTTTATTGCAGAACAAGAAAGACAAGTGTCACTGGTTGATATTCTAAATCCCAATAGTGACACACTTTCTACCAAAAAACAAGCCAATTTGGCTGATTTAATGTCTTTGATAGATGAGGGTCTTACCAACACTTCAGATGACATGCTCATTCAACACTCATTGTACAAACCTAAATCAGTTTTGTACCCCTATCACTTTAGGGGTCATTATATTGAAATTTTCAATAAGTTAGTTGAAAAAGACTTTTAGGAGTTGTGTCAATCCCAAACTGCTAAAATCAATCACAGTAAGAATCTCACCATCCAAGAGAAACAAACACTTAAAATGCTACAGTCTAACTTAGATGTGGTTGTATGTGAAGTTGATGAAGGAGTGTGTGTGTGGAGGGGGGGTTTCTACTTCAAAATAGAGAGGAATATTCTACAGAAGCTTTAAGATTATTATCAGACCCCCTATCCTACTGCAAGCTATTGAAGGACCAGACAGCACAATATCAAATTGACCTCAAAAAGATGCTTAAATTAGCTCAGGAATTGGGTGTTCTTACCAAACCAGAATTTGACTACCTATACTGTGCTGCTCCCACCATCCCAATTATGTATCACTTACCTAAGATTCACAAAACACTTATTAAACCCCCCGGGACGCCCTATTATTTCGGGCATTAACTCACTTACTGCTAATCTCTCTTCCTATGTTGACTCTTTTTTTACAACCGCTGGTACCTTCCTTACCCTCACACTTAGTTGATACTACTTCACTTCTCACTCTTCTCACAGACTTTCCTTGGAGTAATACTTATCAGTTGGCCACTTTAGACGTCCAAGCACTATATACGTCTATGCCACACGATAGGGGCTTAGATGCAATAGATCACTATTTAGCACTTCACTGCACTTTACCACTCTTCCAACGTCGGTTCATTCACGATTCCATTCACTTTATTTTAAAACACAATATTTTCTTTTTAATCGCGAGTTTTATTTACAACTTTGTGGCATGGCTATGGGCACACGTTTTGCACCTTCTTTTGTATGTTTGTATGCATGTCTTTATTTATATAGCGCCATTAGTGTACATAGTGCTTCACATTAGTAATACACGTGACAATCATATAAATAACAAATAATACAGATCATGGGAATAAGTGCTTCAGACATAAAAGTAACATTTCAGAAGAGGAGTCCCTGCTCCGGGGAGCTTACAATATAATTGGTGGAGAGAACGTACAGAGACAGTAGGAGGGCGTTCAGGTAAGTGCGTCTGCAGGGGCCCAAGCTTTATGTATCATGTGTCTAGTAATATCTACGGTGTTACTCATATGCTTCTTTAAGCAAGTGTGCCTTAAGGTGGGACATAAAAGTGGACAGAGAGGGTGCTAGTCGGGCATTGATGGGAAGGGCATTACAGAGGTGCGGGGCAGAAAGTGGGAAAGGTTTAAGGCGGGAGAGGACTTTAGATACAAAGGGGGTAGAGAGAAGACATCCTTGAACAGAACACAAGAGTAGGGATGGTGGGTAGCGAGAAATTAGGGCTGAGATGTAGGTAAGAGCAGAAGAGTGTAAAGCTTTAAAAGTGAGGAGGAGAATTGAGTGCGAGATGTGGGATTTGATAGGAAGCCAGGAGAGTGATTTCAGCAAGGAAGACGCGGAGACAGATTTCGGAAATAGTAGAGTGATTCTGGAAGCAGCGTTTAGGATTGATTGTAAGGGAGACAGGTGAGAGGCAGGAAAGCTGGATAGCAGGAGGTTACAGTAATCGAGGCGGGAGAGAATGAGGGCAGTTGAGCAACAGTCGAGCAACAGAGGAAAGGGCGTATCTTTGTTATATTGTGGAGGAAAAAGCGACAGGTTTTAGATATGTTTTGAATGTGAGGGGCAAATGTGGGAGGAGTCGAGTGTGACCCCAAGGCAGCGTGCTTGGGCTAATGGGTGAATGATGGTACTTCCAACACTAATGTGGAAGGAGGTAGTAGGGCCAGGTTTGGGAGGAAGTATAAGGAGCTCTGTTTTTGCCATGTTAAGTTTCAGTCGGCGAATGGCCATCCAGGATGATATTCCAGAGAGACATTCAGAAACTTTGGTCTGTATAGCAGGTGTAAGGTCAAGAGTTGAAAGGTAAATTTGTGTGTCATCAGCATAGAGGTGATATTTAAACCCAAAAGATGTGATTTGGTCACCTAGAGAGAGTGTGTAAAGAGAAAAGAGAAGGGGTCCCAGGACAGAGCCCTGGGGTACCCCCACAGAGAGATCGATAGAGGAGGAGGTGTTAGCAAAAGAGACACTGAAAGTGTGATGGGAGAAGTAAGAGGAGATCCAGGATAGAGCTTTGTTCTGAATACCAAGAGTATGGAGAATGTGAAGGAGAAGAGTGTGGTCCACGGTGTCAAATGCTGCAGAGAGGTCAAGTAGTAAGAGCAGAGTGTAATGACCTCTGTCTTTGGCAGCATGGAGGTCATCGGTTATTTTAGTGAGGGCTGTTTCAGTCGAGTGAGCAGTGCAGAAGCCAGATTGTAGAGGTATTCTGGACCCAGGGTCATGTCTAGGGTATGAATGAACCAAGATAGCGTCAACTCAGCCCCCTTTCCAAAGCACACCAAGTCCTGTTATATTTTCTTCCCTTTATTAG
The DNA here is from genome assembly GCA_036426205.1 of Ascaphus truei. NCBI lineage: Eukaryota > Metazoa > Chordata > Amphibia > Anura > Ascaphidae > Ascaphus > Ascaphus truei. The sequence continues at coordinate 5,607 of WSYH01014511.1, read as the reverse complement.
GAAAGGAGCAGTATATACAGGCACTTGTGGATGTAATCGTGTTGTGAGAGTGCTTCTCTATAGGTGCTTCGTAATTAAGGGCAGGTGAAAAGAATTGGCCTTGCCATGGGGTTGGAACAGAGATGGGTGCTGTACTCACGGTCTCCAAAGTGGAAAGGGAAGTGTGGGGGAATGTGGGTAAAGGGAATAGTCTTGGGACAGACTATCTGTGAACAAAGACAGAGGGGAGGACGGAATAGCCCATTCTGAGAAGAATCTCAGAGGTTGCTGTAGCAACTCACTGGTTACATGCTCAGAGGCAGAAAGGGCAACATATTGATACATCACTCAGGCACTGTGTGTGTACTGCTGCAACACACTTTATTCGAGCAAATGCCCAGTTTGTACCTGGCAGATACCTGGAATGCGCCGCTCCTCACCTCTGACAAGCCCCGTTGCGTTTGCCTTCCCAGCCATGGTTCATGCCTGGCTGACGGGCGGCTGATCTGTTAAATGATAATGATTAGGATTTAATAGGCTGCAATGCTTCGCGTGTCTACCAGATGGCATAAATTCATGAATTGTAATGCAGTATATATATATATACTGTGCAGTATTGCAGCCAGCGGGAATAAAATGCTTCAATCCCTGCCTGGAAAATAATGCAATGCACTCGGGCAGAAAACAGTCACAAACCTCAATACACCCGAGTATACCCGAATTCGTGGGACTAGCCGAGCTCGAATAAAGTGTGTCGCCAGTGTAGAACAAATACATGCAGCTGAACTTAAGGAGCTGACAAGCAGAAGCTGCAAAGAATGGGGGGAGGGTGATCAGAGAGAGCAGAAATGGGCTTACTGGTTCCATGACACTCCTCGTCTGGTATCTGGAGATACCACTATATAACTGGATTATGTGGAACATATGTGCAATGCATGACATAGATAACTTCGTATTCACAAAACAATGCAAAGGTCCATGTCCACACAACGATGTGATACCGGCCGGTATCACTGGCTGCAAAGTTCCTTGGCAAAGGTTCTATGGCAAAGGATGCTAAGCGGATGCAACGGTCCAGGTTAGCTGGGTGCACCACAATGTCTTTCGCAAACGTTTCTGATCCTGTTTCTTAGATCTATGAGAGAACAGTCCTTTTATCTCTGTAGTTTTCTCTACAGAGGGCATCACCTTGTGGATGTGCCAGTCGTGATAGTCTGTCACTCCATCACCTGGTGTTTGACGGAAGGTAATGGCTTCTGGCTCCTTGCGAATCAGCACTCCTGGAAGACTGTCTGACAAGTCTGGCCCAGTGCGTAGGGTGTCGTTTGGAGAGGCTTCCTTGTGCTGAGCATTGGAGCTGAACGTTGCCCAGATCTGACCGGGTTTCTGATGGTGGTGGACAGATGATGGAAGGTACCGACATTCTTCACCTTCCTTCAGTGAGGTGCTGGCTTTGCGTGGCCACTAAGGAATGTCTTCTGGATGAAGGCCACAAAGTTATGTTTGGTCTCCGGTTTCCTTTGTAGGTCGCAGCGGAGCGAAGTGAGCCTAGATTTGGCATGTACTCTGTTGTTTGGGAGGCGTCTTTTTGGTGAACGGAATGGTAGCGGGGTCACCCAACTGCCCGATCTGTCTTTGAAGAGCTCCTTATCCATTAACTTCTGGAATTCTCCATCTTCCATCGATGGTGCTTGTTTGTTACCGTCCCTTGTTGTCTGGAACGCTGTGCACCCAAGGTCATCGGAACGTTTCTCTTGCACGAGAACATCTCCACGTATTTTGGTGAAACGCCTTTGTATTTCTTTGTTAACTGCCGTCAGGATGTTATTTTCTCCCTGGACATGACGAAGAACAGTCTCTTTTGTCCTTGTAAATCCCTTTATGAAATGTTTCTGCAACTGTTTCTTTTGAGTGAGAGGACAGTCTTTTTGCCCCTGTGGCTTCACCTGCAGGGCGCAATCTTCTGCGGTCATACCAGCTGTGGCCACTTGGTATTTTGCGGAGAGGAATGGCTGTACGTCTTAGCTGTGCCATTGCTCGCAGGAGGACCGTCCAATTGTTTATTGTCTTTTTGACGATCCCTTTGTCGGGCACCTTCAGGAGGTTACCTTCTTCCTTCAGTGGAGTCGACTCATCATCCTTAGTTGTCTGAACTACTAAGCATCCTAGGCCATTGTCACATCCCCCTGATGTGAAGATGTTTTTGTTGATCTCAGGGGTATGAACTTGTCTCTTCTCCTCACTTGGCCCACTTGTCACTTGGAGATGGCCAAGACATGGTTCAGAGTGGGGTGTGTGCCCGCATTCTGTTATCAACGTTCTGCGGGTGTCAACAAAGTCTGTTCTGTGCCCTTTGTCAGTGCACACGTTGCTGTAAGGGTCTGGGAGTCACGCCGCCCTCGACGTGCTCCTCACTTACCGGCAGCTCCGACGGGTCTTCCCGCGGCACGCAGGCAGCCTCTCTCCGGAACGCCAAAACTCCCCTTCTACTCTCGGTCCGGCGGCTACGCTCGGTCACGCGGCCGCAAGCACAGCTACACAGAGGCGCGGCCACACGGAGCCGCACCAACCCCTTAAAGGCACAGCACCTCAAACCATTGCTGCAATCCAATGCAGTCTGACTACTGGGCTTTATGGCTCCTCCCCTGGGACTCATGCTGGACCTATCCCTGCCGTAGCCTGGCCCTTCCACACACCCCTACCTTGCTGCGCTGCCATTGGACCCGCTCTCCTATATATTCCTAACAGTGTCACTGACTCGTTGGCTGAGCATAGAACCAGTTGTTCTCATCACTCTCTGCCTTCCTAGTCCTGTCTTGTCCTGTTTTGTTTTTGCAGTCCTCCTCGTGCACCGAACCGGCTTCCGCTACGTCTACCCGCACCTCTGGCATCCCGAACTCGGCATACGGCTAAACGACTCTCCGCACCTCTGGAATCCTGATCCTGGCAAACGGTAAAAGATTACGTCCTTATCTCTACCCCGTACTTTGCATACAGCACCCTCTACCATCCGTACCTCTCCTGCCCCGATCCGGACTCCCAGACTACTCTACTCTCAAGACGTGCCCTCGTGGCTGTGGGTGGCATTATATCCTATCCCACCTCAGCACCGCGGTCCCGTCTCGTTTGTGGTGAGCACGCCCTGACATTATGCTCAGCCCTACAAACATGGACCCCGCTGAGGTGGAGCGCACTATAAATGCCCATACTAATCTCTTCACCAGGTTAGAGACTTATTTGGAACAAGCTGATAGGCGAATGGATACGTTACAGCAAAGCCTTCAGTCGCTTACTGTTCAAGTCCGAGCTCTCAGTCGGCAACCTTCGCCCGTGGCTTCCACAGCTTCCGCAACCGCCTTTCCAGCACCTCCGTTTGCTTTGGAACCTCGTATTCCGGCTCCCAAACACTATGCCGGGGATCCCCAAGGATGTAGGAACTTCCTTAACCAATGCCTCATCCAATTTCGACTCTCGCCCTCTCGTTTTGTCTCTTCTGTCTCCAGGGTCGGCTATATCGTGGCTCTTCTCATCGACGAGGTGCTGGCATGGGCTTCTCCCATCTGGGAACAACAAGGCCCTCTCACACAGGACATCAATCTCTTCGTCGAGGAATTCCGAAGAGTCTTCGATACCCCTGCACGGCAATTAACGGTAGCATCTTCTCTTCATCACATAACCCAGGGAGATCGACCCGTCGCCCGGTATGCTGTGGAGTTCCGCACACTTGCTGCTGAGACGGGATGGAATAACGAAGCACTATCTTCAGTGTTTTGGCAAGGTCTGTCTGAATCCCTAAAGGATGAGCTCGCAGCGCGGGAACGTCCTACTGACCTAGAGGATTTGATCAGTCTGTGTGTTCGAGTGGACCGGAGCGGAGAAATTAACGTTCTCGTTACCGTCAACGGGTTTCAAAGCATCTTGCTCCATCGTTCATGGCTCCTACACCCCCTTCCGTGGACGTCCCGGAACCTATGCAGTTGGGAGGTAACCAGCTGTGTGCTGCTGAAAAACAACGTCGGCGCAATGCCGGTCTCTGCATGTACTGTGGCAATTCCGGTCACATATTACCCCAGTGTCCCCACAAGCCGGGAAACGCCAACTCCCAATGAAATCCCGGAGAGTTTCATTGGGAATACTGACACTTTCTCCCATCGTCAAAGACGTACTTCCCACCAGGATAATGTTGCCAATAACACTGACTGGAGAGGGATTTCACACTCAAGCACGGGCGTTCATTGATTCCGGTTCCGCAGGCAATTTCATCGATGAGACTTTTGCTAGACGGAACAATATTCCATTTATCAGTAAGAAGATGCCAGTAGGTCTGGAGGCTATTGACGGTCGACCTCTACAGCCGGCATTCATCACGCTACAGATGGTGCCTCTCCTACTGCAGTTCGTCGACGTCCATACGGAGATCATTACTCTCGATGTTATCCACACTCCCTCTGTTGAGCTGATTTTGGGTCTTCCTTGGCTTCAACTCCATAAGCCTCGCATCGACTGGATGGATCGGGAACCTATCCAGTGGAGTGCTCCTTGTGCCAAGACATGTACCAGGATTTTCCAGAAGATTGGTAGGTTGACTACCCTGCCAGAGAAGGTCGATTCCCTACCTTCTGTGTACTGGGAATTCCATGATGTGTTCGACAAAGCACGTTCCGAGGTTCTACCTCTGCACCATTCGTTCGACTGTCCTATTGACCTACTACCCGGGGCACCTCTTCCCAGAGGACGATCCTATGCTCTCTCTCTCCCAGAGACTAAAGCCATGAACACTTACATTGCAGAGAATTTAGAGAGGGGTTTCATCCGAATGTCTTCCTCTCCAGTCGGAGCAGGTTTCTTTTTTGTCAAAAAGAAGGACGGTTCTCTTCGTCCATGCATAGACTACCGGGGTTTGAATAACATCACACGCAAGAACCGCTACCCACTGCCCTTGATACCGGAACTCTTCGACCGTCCCCAGGGAGCAAACATCTTTTCTAAATTGGATTTAAGAGGTGCCTACAATTTAGTAAGGATACGTGAGGGGGACGAGTGGAAGACTGCTTTTAACACCCATGACGGCCACTACGAATACCTGGTCATGCATTCGGTCTGTGCAACGCACCAGCAGTTTTCCAGGATTTCGTCAATGAGATTTTTTGGGACATTCTTAACACATTTCTTATCGTTTACCTAGATGACATCCTAATCTTTTCTAAATCTCCTCAAGAACACATCAAACACGTTCAACAAGTGCTGTTACGCCTTCGGGAGAACCATCTCTTTGCGAAATTGGAGAAATGTCGGTTCCATCTCAGGTCGGTGGCTTTTTTGGGATACGTTATCTCTGACTCCAGATTCAATATGGATCCAGAGAAACTTAAGGCTATCTTGGACTGGCCCCGTCCGACCACTCTCAAAGCCGTGCAACGCTTTCTAGGTTTTGCAAATTATTATCGACGCTTCATTCGCAATTTTTCTTCTACGGTATCTCCCATAACTGATCTCACTAAGAAGGGTGCAGATCTTTCATCATGGTCTGAGACCGCCATACGGGCATTTAATCTGCTAAAAAAGGCTTTTGTGTCTGCCACTATCCTCACCCACCCAGATCCTAAACTTCCATTTACCTTGGAGGTA
>WSYH01014510.1:0-15532 GCA_036426205.1 Ascaphus truei | reverse complement strand
AGGAAAATAAGAAGTGATAAATAAGAAAGGGTTATGTGTATATTGATATAAAATGAGTGTGTTATAGGTGATACTTAACGTGATTATAATCTTCATTATCTATCTTGGCCAGTGGAGACACAGGTGCTGTGATGCATTTGCTCCCATTTGATATACAGGTGACTGTGGGATACAAGGTTCCAGTCTGCAGTTCTCCTGGTTCTTTGCCAATCCTATATAACTAATTTATCGTTGAGGTTTCTCCAATATAAAAGATATTAGACACACATACAGAGGTCAAAGGTTTATCGCCTCAGTTCACTCTATAACATTTATATAATCATTTAAACTATCCAATAATTGATTTACATCCACATCCCCAATTATTTCCTCCAGGTTATTCATTTCTTCTAATGAATATTCATTAATTATCATGCTAAGATCCTATTAGCCCATGTCTGAGGTCCCATATATACCGACAGGTGGTTAGGGAACCCAGACAATTAGGTTCTAAATAAGAAACACATCATTGTTTATTTGTGCATTCATCAATCTGCACATGATGAGAACATTCAGGGCTGCAAGTATTCCCACTAATAGGGATATGCCAATTGAGGTTCTCAGTAATGCATTATTGGGTGTATATATAAATGTGGTGATTATTTCTTAGTACACAACACCCATAAATATATTGAATGCAGTCCTGAATGAATTTTATCATAATAGTATTTCATGCAATATTGTTTATAATACTACATATTTACACTTGTTTTAGCATTTGATAACATTATTGATCTGCCAATTTTAATTATATAACTAATTGATATTGCAAGGTGTTGTGCACTATGAACAGGACACTCTTGTCTTCAATTAATGTTTGTCCTTTATTGTCATCACATGTGTTATACTAAATAGCACAAGTGTTGATTTGACTCATCACTATAAATATGTTCTGACGTAGACTGGTCAGTATCCCCTGATGAAAATCACTTTATGTGAAGAAAGCGTAGGAAGAGCGTTTTTCAGCTGCTGTCACACTGTGATATACAATTCTACTCCATCCTCATCCGCCCACCTCATTACGGACTGCCTTTGGGAGTGCAGAGAGACTCTCTCTGATCAGCCCCTTCATCGCGGGGTCAAGGAACTGCAGACCTCACATCCGGAATACACCAACATTGTGGAGGACTTCGGGTCACATTGTGGTGAGCGTGTCCTGTATCCCTGCTGGATGTCGGTTCGGAAGAGCTGAGAAAACCCAGACAGAGAGAGGGGCGCATCCAAGGCACATCGTGGGCGGTTGGCGAATGGTCATACTCTTATATGCTTTATTTACCTGTGTGTTTGTGAGTTCGCGTTTGTGGTTTTATTCATTTTTATTAAATTGTATTTTTTTCATGCTGCACTAGGATCGGGCGCTTTCTTTTCTTGTTGTTCATATATATATATATATAATATATATATATATGTATAAGTTAAGTTATGGTGAGTAAAAAGTGACAAAGAACCCTCCACAAGCATAAGTTATATTTGTATACCTATTATATAATTATGGAACTAGAAAAAGTTGCAGAGAAAGACACCAAATTATTAAAGGGGTGGAAAATCTGACTTTTGAGCAGAGGCTAGCTAAATCTCTAATTTGGTTACTATTAGAAAAGTGGTCTAAGAGGGGATTGATAACTATCATATATACAATATATTCAGCGACATACAGGAGCTTAAAAAGAATAATTCATCACCCTAGGGTAATTGCAAAGGACACAGGATTATCCCTTAGCTTCAGGCAGAAAGGAGATTTCACCAGCAACAAAGGAAAGGGTTCTTTACGTGGGGCAGTTAAATTGTGGAAGTTCATTACCCATAGAGACTGTGATGGCAGATACAATAGATTGTTCAAAAAGCAGTTAGACATATTTGGGGGAAAGTGTACAGGTATATAACTATAAGTAAACAGTGGATAAGGATTGGATCCAGGGAGTAATCTGATTGCCAAATATTTGACTCAGGAATTAATTTAATTTCCAACCTTATGAGACATCAATGGATAGTGTTTCACTGGGTACTTTTGTTTACCTTCCTCTGGATCAAATCTGATGATACTGTAAATCAATTGCTGGTGTCTATATTATAGCAGGTTAAACTTGATGGACATATGTATTTTTACAACCTCATTTACTATGTAACTTTTGTAACATATAACAGTGACATTGTATGTCTACAATATCTTATTAGTATATTGCTTCTTCTCAGGTTTAAGATGAGCATTGTGGCTGTTCCATCAGGGTTGTATTAAGACCTATCACAGGACCTCCAGTTCCAGCTTCTATCAAAACAACTATACATATGGCCACAGGAGCCCCAATAGAAATGTGCAATGTTACGTCCTGATGACATTGCTGGTTTTATTGGCAACCGGAGTCAAGTCTAACTCTGATGGTCAAATTTTTAATTAAATTAGCAGCAACCAGGGAGTTTTGGGAACTGTAACAGGGGAGTTATCCTTGTCAGGAATGTGCCTCTTAATCCAGCAGTTGGGTGGTTAAACCTGCTGGTAGTCAATTAACCAACACCCCCTGGCTTGATTAGGTTCTTAGAAAAGCTGTCTTTGAGACAGGAAGGGGAGGTTCTGATATCACAAGTAGTGACTGAGCCATAGGAAACAGATGTCTTGAGCCTGCCAGAGAAAAAAACTGCACGCTGCTTGCAAGACACAGGGGAAAGCACTTCTGAACCTGAATCCTGATATAGCCTGAGGAAAAAGGCAGCAACCCAGGAACAGTGAAGACTTTCCCTCCAACTACAAGAAAACAGCATAAGACTTTCTTTATAAGACTTTGTATCTGCACTATCAACTATAATGTTTGGGCTGGGGCTGCTAATCTAAAGGGAGTTGTGGACTGCATAGGTTCACTAGACTACTCCTAAGTGAACAGAAGCTTTGTTTGACAACCCTTATTTGAACATGTTTGGATGATTTTCTTATGTTAAGGAAACAGGCGCAATAAAAGCCTTATTTAATTTCACCTTAACAAGTCTCCCTTGCATACCTCTGCGCACGTCCGTACATATGGTGTCAGAATGGGAGTGAGGTGGTCCTTGAGTTAAAAGGGGGCCCCAGAGATTTGCCTGTGAAATTTATTTTGGTGTTTTTGCCTACAAACTCCTGAGCAACATAAACAAAGAACTCATGCAGCAGAGACCAGAGTTAAAGGGATACAACACCCAGGCAGAAATCTTACACTGCAACTGAAACCCACAGATGGACTCTTTTCCCTGATTCCAATAGGAGAGAGAGAAGGACTGTGCTGAAGCAGTAAACCTTATTTGCTATCACATAAAGTGCAATATGGTATTGAATAGGGGTTTTGCCTTCCAGCCATAGTCAGGGTTCAAGAAGTAAGTTAGCCCTTAAAGGGATAGGCGTTTTGTTTTTCAATGTTGTATGTCTGAAGCAGTAGGAATACAGATGGTGACATCACAGCGGTTACGTTATGCAAGTAAAGGCTGCCCACACGCATAGGACTACCAGCTGTGAATGGAGTTTATGCAGAAAGTGTGAAGAGTGAATGCCATAATACCCAAGTTGAGACTGAAAATTACTGAACTTAAGCAGAAAACCACATTATTTGGCTGAAGAGGAGGGATTGGACCTAACTGCTGCGGCTGAGTTTATTCGAGCATTGCCGTTCCGGCCGCAGCTGTAACCCTGGCGCGTGCCGGAGGGTGCGGCGGCGCGAGCGCCGAAGCAGCAGGAGAGGAGAGGCTTGCCATCGCGGCTTCCCCCTTTCCTCTCCGGGTCCGCGGGTCCCCGAAGGAACCACCTGCAGCCGTCCCCCACATGCAGGACAACAGGCTGCCTCGGAGCCTGACGCGCGGCAGGGGGGCCAGGCAACCCGATGACGCGTGACCCACGAATCGTGACGCGCGGGCACTCCGAGGGGATGCCACTTGCAAGCCGGGAAATCTCCCGGCTTGCGGAACTGGCCACACTTCAATAAAGTGTGTCGCCATGTTGTAGCAAGTAAATGGTGTAAAGTAAACAGAAGTTTTTACCTAGCAAACTGCATATCCAGTATACTAATGAGAGAAAATGCGTGCACAGCACTGCTGATATTGTAAAACTTACCCAAAAAAAGAAAAAGTCTACAGAGATGCCTGTGACACTAAGACCGTCTACAAGCAAAATATGACCACCTATAGGACTACCACAATTGGGGGTTTATAGCAAATACAGTGGCACAACAGCTGCAATAGCGCTCCTGAGGTCAGGAAGAAGAAAATTACACCTGATAGCCCCAAAATGGAAGACAAGAGTGAGCGTTCCTCTAATGAAACCTCTACCCCACGGAAGAGTGGCCCGCTTCCAGTCCAATAAAGAGGGAGAAGACATCTCTTACGGGGAACCGAATGAGTCACACCCACAAAACCACCCCAGAATGGTGGGGGTGCTGGAACTCGCACGAACCGAAAAGACCGCTCTCTATGAGGACGAATATGATCGAGTGGGAGAAAGAGCAGGAGCAGACAGATCATCAAATATTTCTGTCAGCTAAAGCAACTGCCAAGAAAAGCCTTGGCGTATACAATGAAGCCGCTGAAGTATCCAAATAAAGAAGGAGACCCAGTATTCCTGATGGACGGAGTCATCCAAACAAAAAGGCGGAAAAAGACAAAGAAAGCGGTTTCTTTTCACTTACCGTGGAAGAACAGACACGTCCGTAGATCCTGTGGAGAAAAAGGGGACCGGGTGGTGCCCCTGCAGCCTAGAGAAAATGGAGAATTCGTTCCCGATAAACCGAAATATCCAGAGGGCCCAAGGCAGAGTAAGTGTGTAGCCCCACCAGGCAAGAGGTCTGGTCCGGGTGCCAACATACGGGCAACCCTAAACCCGAAGGCCATCCCAGGGAGCGGAGACCTGAACCGTGAGTGTCGATCCCTTGACCCAGCCCTGAAAGGCCTGATGTAAAAATCCAGTGCTGACTGTTATATGCTCAGTGAACAAGTGAAACAAAAAAAAGATGGTGTTACACAGAGTACAGAAAATACCGTGAAATTACAGAAAGATGTTGCTCACAATTACTATTTGGGCAGGACCAGAATGGACGACATCACTCAGACTTAGCTAGATACTGCAACGTACTCTTCTTTCCGCCATGGATGAGACAGAACGCAGAGCCAAATACTGATAAAATATGACAAGCTGAAGCAGGAAGTATGAGGATGCAACTGAAGATCAGATGCACAGTCTTTGCAGCAAGAGGTTCCACACTCTTCGCGTAGAGCTGATTGCCGCACAACAGGAGTTGCAACATGTCGGAAGGAGGTGGACGTATCTCAGCAAAGAGCGATGACTCCACACTTCCGCAGAGCATTGGAATGCCTCACATGCATGAGACACACACAGTGCCGCACAGATCTGGAACGTCTCAGAAGGAACTGTCACAGTCCATCTGAGGGAGCTGGACATTGCAAAGAAACTATCCAATCCTCTTTATTGATCGTCAAGTCTCCGAAGGAGCTTCAGAACCTAAGACCTGGAAGATTGGAAAGTCCTCACGCCAAGGACGCCCGCCTCCAAGCAGAGTGCAAAAAATGGAAGGCGAACTGCACAGGAGGCCCTGAATAGTACAAGCATGAAAAAGAGAAAACTCAAAACTGAAAGAAGAAAAACTCATTTGAAAGGACTACGTCAAGGGAAAAGAATGAAAAAGCTGCACGAGCTTAAAGAAATAAATCAAACTTTTGAAAGATGAGGAAGTTTGAACAGAGGCACAACTGCAGAAACCAACTGCAAGGTCTGCTTATGCACATCAGAAGGCCAAGGAGAGCAGAAAACTCTGCAGGAAGACAATCTGCAGAGCTGCTAAGAAGTACAGTTGCTGCGGAACGTCTGATTACCCAGTATGTCACCGCAAAGCAGCATGAGAAACTTGAAGGCTTACCCTGAGCTCACCAACCAACCATGCTAGAGACCAAGCTGAGAACCCAGGTGACTCAGCACAAAAGGGAGCCACAAAGAAGGTCCAGAAATGAGACAAGTAACTGTGTCCCAAGCAAAGGAAATTACAGTGCTTCACAATACATGCAAAAATGTGGAAGCAACTCAGAGAAAGCCAAAGGGTGCAGATAACTAAATTCCCTGAGAAGAGACTTGACAAGACGCACTCAAAAAACAAGGATTGTCTCGCCGGATGAGACTACAGCTTCTTACAAGGACAAGTATTGACCGGACTATGCGTCGTATCCCACAGACCACCACAAAAACCCATGAAGACAAGGGTTGTCCAGTGGGGCTGGGAATAACCGCTCGTTCTGAAAAAACAAGGTTGCAAATTTTGGAACCAACTAAACACAGCACTAGCAAACACCTTCAGTCCCACCCGAACACGGACAACAAAAAAAAAGGTACACGTGTGAATCAACCAGAAGAATCTTAGCTAATGAAGTGAAAAAGAGGGACATCTTTTTTTCTCTGGAAGGGTGTTGGAATTGCACAATTAATCCAAAGAAGCTGAAACTAGCAAATCCATTGAGTGGCGGAAAAAGTGCAAAGAGAGAGAACAGATTCAAGAGCGGAATAACTCAAAGGGACTGTTTTTAAACGCAATGAAACTGTTGCCATACACAGTCGCCTACAAATAAGATGAGCACCCGACGCAAGGGAAATTCAGTGAACGCAGCAGCAGGCAAAAAGATATCACTACTTCGGAAAAAAGTCCTCTTCGAGCGACCTATCTGAGGAGGCTGATCTCAAGCAACCTTCGGGAGGCGACACGAACTAAACTGGAGAACAGGTCCAATCCCAGCGGGGATTTGAGGTCTCTTCTCCATACAACTTATCATTTCATGTCACACGAGCATAATCTAGAATGAGGAGTGGAAGGATGGGATTCTCTGTGGCCGTGGCAAGTACAAGCGTCCACAAAACGGGGAGGGATGTAAACAGGGAGTTATCCTGTTCAGGAAATCTGCCTCTAATCCAGCGTGTGGTGGTTAACTGCCTGGAGCAATTAACCAACACCACCTGGCTGTTGGTTTCTTGACGAAAAGCCTGTCTTTGAGACAGGAAGGGGATTGTCATGAGCTATCAAAAGTAGTGGGAATGACCATAGGAACAGATGTCTGAGACTGCAGAAGAGAAAACTGGCACGCTGCTTGCAAAGACACCAGGGGAAAGCCACTTCTGAACCGAATACTGATAATAGCATGACGGAAAAGGGCAGCAAACCCCAGGAACAGAGGAAGAACTTCCCTCCAACTACAAGAAAAACAGATAAAGGACTTTCCATTTATAGGATTTGTATCTGCAATATCAAGATTATGTTTGGGTGGGAGACATGTAATCTAAAGGGAGTTGTGGACTGCATAGGGTCACTAGACATACGCCCAAGTGAACAGAAGATTTGTTGACCCCTTATTTTGAACATGTTGGATGATTTCCTAATGTTAAGGAAACAGGCGCAATAAAAGCCTTATTTAATTTCACCCTTAACAAAGGTCTCACTCGCCATTACCTCTGTGAACGTCCCTCATACAGGACCGAAATGTGGCCCTTGAGTTCCAGGAAACCGCCGAGGAGATTGATCAAGGTTGAAAAAATATATTACCAAAACAAAAATGAAGCATCACAACGTGATTTGTTATTTGGAACAGTTAGCTTATTTAAAGCGCGAATAGGAGCATGGGTGTGCTCTGGGATTGGCTATACACACAAAACATTGAGAAGATTAGAATGAATAATTAGGAATTCTCAACGTAGAAGAAACAGATGAGATAACTTCCATGATGGGCAATAAAAAGGTAATGCTTACCCTATTTTAGAAGGGTGAACATCTAGTTACTAGAATTACAGTACATATTAGATATACTGTTGTGCTTGGAGGTGTGGCCCCTCCATCCCCATGTTTAAAGCTTGCCCCCACTTCCAATTAGCAGTTTTGATAAGGATCCTGTGTATCCAGACACTGTATGGTTTTTTTCTCCAGAAGTAAGAGAGGTGCATGCTAATTGTACCAGGTTGGTGTCCTAGGACCACAGCTTGGTTCATTGCGTCGAATGGCTTCAGGACTTATAATGCTTTGGCCAAAGGGTCTTTTAACCTAAATGACCTTACTCATGAGCCGATAAGCACTTGAAATATTTATAATTGTTGTGTCAGTTGATATGTTCGTGCTTGGGACTGTTCTGTTTTTTGTTTAACTCTATAGATGATATACTTAATTATTTCACTTAGAGTCCCTCCTACTCTGAAGTATTTCGTTGTTGTTACATGTTAATCAGGTCATTCTTCCTAAAATCCGTGGGTGTGAAAGTCCCATTCCAAAAAGTCCTACGCCTTGAACAGGGACACCATGAAAGGATCACAAGCATACTCAATTTGTATGGGCATATGGGACTTATTGTAACTGCTAGCCTGAGTTGCTTTACCTTTTTGAGTGTTAGCCGTACTTCTCTTGATATTTCCTGTTACGTGTGTTTGTTTATGACCTTGCTGACGTTACGGTCTACCTCAACCAAGCTCTCTTCTGATTTCAAAAACACCTTTATTCTTGGGTTAGTTCAGTACCATGCTGGGATAAAAGCAAAAGTTGATCATTACAGTACACATGGCTAAGTTCAACCGATTTCAGTGCTGGTGCCATGAGTAAGTGTTTTGATGGCAGAATTGCTTGTACACTTTGGTTTAAGAAAAGGAATTAGATATTCTTATTTTTGTTAATTTCTAATTTTTTAAATTGTCTCAACATTATTTCTCTTTTTGTAAAACAACCTATTATGTAAAACCTTCTGAAGAACCTTCCATTTTTTAAACAGAATAATGCTCACTAAATTAAAGCCATAATACAACTAATGTGCAGCTGGACCAATGCTGAAGTAGAATTTCTAAAAGGAAACATTGCAGCCAGAAACGTGTTTCACAAAACGATGTGATACCCCAAAAAAAATATTACAGATAACTGGGGATAAATAAAAACTTAATTAGGAAAATTAAAGAGGATCAAATGTATACCTCATGGTGGTTAATAGATGTACAGTGCAGAATTCACAAAGCATAAGTTAAAGAGTGCTGCTATATTTGTAATGTACAGAACTAATGCATATGAAATCAAACAATATGAGAAGGTTAATTGTTAATGTGAGGATAAAACATTCAAGTAACAGTCCTTATCCATTTACCAGTACTTTCCTTGTCATCATGACCAAGTACAATGGCTCTTTTAAAACCTCACACCTCGGCATAACCTTTCATGCACAGAAAAAATGCAATAACATAATTATCTGCAATCTCTATATGATGTTTATCAAAACCAGCAGACAAAAGGGGTGCAGTTGATGTTATAGATTATGAATACTATATGAAAATTATATCTTTGCCGAAACTATTTGATGTAGCCGTTACAAAGTACTTGATATTGATCCAACATTATATTACTTAAAAAATTTTTTTTTATGAAATTTGTTTCTGATCTATCAGATCTTGATTCCAATAATTATGGATTGATTACAATTACTGTTTGCATTCTTAGACAGTACACCCAAACACACACACTTCTACCTCTCAATAAGGAGAAAAAACAATCATTCAGTACCCAGATAACTTTTCCACTAGATACTCAATTTATTGATAATCTCAACAACCTATAGTCGAGATGTATCTAGCTGATTAAGAGACTCTTCCAGCTTTTAAACGGGACCATACAATCCCTCAATAGAATTTTTGTTTGTTACCCTAAATGTAAACTAGTTTATATACATGTATCCCTCTGAAAATGGAATTTAGGCAGTTCACTTACATAATTACTGTAGATAAGGAACATTACTGTGGTCCTTCGATCGATTTATTAGTTGTTACTATACTTTGTTTAATAAAATAGGACATAGGAGAGCATCACAGCGTTGTCAAGTACTGCCACGGGAGCACGTCCCCACATTGAATGACCGACGATACAAAGTAAGATCCAGAAAATGAGCAGACAAAAAACATCATAGTGCAAAACTGCTGGTACTCAACACAGACTCACAAACAGTAAAACAAAACAAATAAAAAAAACAATTAGGACAATACAAGCAGGCTGAAAAAAAAATCCTGATGAAGTTTGACATGGCACGAAACGCGTTTGGGCAGTTCAATTGTTGTCATTAACAGACCGCAAGGCTACTAAAGTAGAGTTCAAGGGAATTGTAGAAGCGGAAGAGGCGGGCTTTTTTTTTTCTCAATAACCAATACCTCCCCAGTGACTGCTAGTCAATGCGCATTAACTCATAACATCTGTGAGTAGGATTCGGGTTTTATGTGACGGACCAGTTGCCTGCAACGTTTTCACTTTGTTATTTTTTTTTTAACCGTAACTTTTTTTAGGGGTTTACAACGGTACGTATGCCACCTCCCATAGTAAAACAATTCGAAAACACCCGAGGTTACCCTTTTCACTTTCACCATCAAGGGTTAAAATCCTCAACAAATCAAAACCCGACTAACAACATAAACTCACAATCTAGACAAAATTGACCTCACAGAGATCAAAGAATAGACAAAGAGGGTGAAAACAGCAAGGAAGGAAAAAAAGGGGGGGAGGGGGGAGGGGATGGACTGGACTTCCACCATGTCTCCAGGGTCGGAAGAATCTACATAGGCCTCTACTGCGCACTTCTTAGGAAGAACTGACAGCAACTCCTCTTGGTTCTGTTTTAATAGTTCGGGGGGATCCTACTGTCTCGTGCCTATGTTTAAGTATGTTCCGCTCGTCACCCAGGAGAAAGCACTTGTGTTATTATTGCAGGAATTGGGATCCGGCATCTCCCCCCATGCGTCACCCCTTCCCCCTCCACCTCTACCTTAGTTTTAATCCCTTCTCTCCGTCTTTTACTTTCCTCCCTAGGTATATTTGCTACCCTTCCTCGCTGTGATCCTTTCCCCTGTGTCTTTTATGAAGACTTATCCATACGCTATGTGACACTCAGTGAAAGCAGAACAATAACCATATCATGTATCCCTGGGATATTGGACCCGGGCAAGCCATGGTCCATACTTTTAAGAAATTCCGCGCCAGAGTCGTCGGGGACCAGCTAGTTCAATGTGTTCCAATCTGGCAAACTGCCATCATTCATGTTTAGGAGTTTGGGGCAAGGAACTAGTAGATCTTGCTGTTCCACAATGCTGCCGATCTCGCACTAGTGGCTTGTGGCCTATTATGTGGTCACCCAATTTCTTGTGGCCGCTTTCGGACATAGCCCGCTCGCACCAGCCTGCCCAGTAATAACAGCCACGGGTCCAGGGGGACATCTAATTCGAGGATACCTTTGTGCAAATGCTCTACTGCTCTCCCAAATCGGGCGTACCATTCGGGCCGGACCACAGCATGTGGACCTAAGTCTGACAGTTTCTCCGGAATGTTTGGGCAGAGCGGGGAGAAACGCTGACGAAGTGGGATAAGACGTGAGCTAGTGGGTGTGATACCAGCGCATAATTGACTTTATATGCGTTTCAAGTCTAACGTTTGAGGGATGCGCTTATTGAGCCGACGCCTGTAAGATATCAACGTCCACAGTCTTGTCCATCTATGTCAGTCTCCCTAGATCTGCGAAGATTAGTCATGCTAGTTCTAGTAGTCACGGCGTCAGGTCACCACCCAGGCAGCATCACTTCCCGGGGATTAATAATACTAGATAGGTAAGTCCCCGGGGATGTGTCGTGGAGCTGAGAAAAAGAGATGCTCAAAGAGGTCAGTGAGCCTGGTTCACATTGAAAAGTTATGCATAGCAAGCTTTATCTGCGCGGTGGTTAGCGGAATAATGCGTGTGGTGGGAGGCCTCTTGACTGATTTGACGTGTTCAAATGTTTTAATATATGTAGGCCCCTCAGAGTATTAACGACTTATATCCCGACTGTATCGCAAATTTTGAAGTGCCGCTTCTCGGCCATCCCGGGACGAAATCTGGACTTAGTACGAATAGCGGGAGGTCATTAAGGACGTGTTTCACGTCGTTAAATTATGTTTAAATTTGGAACCCTCCACCACCGAAGTGAGAGTTCACCAGGTCCGTAGCAGCATCCCACCTTCGTTATCACAACGTTTTGGCCAGACCAAATTAAATTTGCAACTCAATGTGGAGCACACGCAAGTTTTATTCAGCGCCACACCCATCTCCGCAGGGACGGACAAGTTGCCACTGGACAGTCTGACCCAGTCGTGTTGCTGCTTTGTAGTATGCCATCAAGCGAAGGGGTACCGCTAGTCCCCCTTAATCGGGGTCTGGTTAATATCCTTCACTACGCAATTCGTGGACTTCCTGTTGCACCAAATGAATTTCATGATCCGGTAGACTGTACGGCGGAGGATAGCTGCCCGCACCAACGACGCTTATCGGCAGGGCCTGGAACAGATGAAGAGCACCCTTGGCAAAGAGGGCTCAATCATTAATGCTATGAATTCTTCCCAAAACCCAAGAAATAGTCCAATAGCCCCGCCCACACCCGCAGGTCCCTCTTAGATTTGGAAAATATTTGGGAGAGATGTTTGCTTTGTATAAGGAGTCCAATGGCTCTTAGTAATTTGGATACCTAAATATTTGATCGAGGAGCCCTGCCATTTAAAATTGAGAATTTAGTTCGATTAGTTTCTCCATGGGACGTGGGAGACTAATATTAGGGCTTCAGACTTCGTATGGTAATTTTGAACCCGGAGATAGGCTAACGCTCCCAGAAATCTCAAAAGGACATTGGCAGGGAACACGTAAGCGGCTTCGACAGGGTCAGGATGCCGTCATCCGCTCGTAGAAATGCAACCTTATGGGATAGGTCCCCCCTAAGTCTATCACTGGATCACTCTGGGGCTTAGGCGAATATGGAGAAACGCCAGGGGTTCTATACATAATGCAAACAGCCGATGGGGAAAGGGGGGTTATCCCTGTCGCGTCCCGCTACAAATGTTATTTTTTTTAAAATTGCTCCGATGGGAAGCCCTCGATGGCGGCACCTAGCTGTGGGGCCTTTATACAGGGCAAGATAGCTTCTAGGCACAGGCGGTCCCTCTAACCCAAATGCCCTAGTAATGCCCTCAGATAGGACCAATCGCATAATATCGAAGGCCTTCCCCCCCACCCTCAGCATCCAGACTCAACAGCATAGCACGGGAGTCTTTTTATTGGGCCAGATCGATGCAAATCTATGGAGCGTCTGCGTGTTCCGTCCTGCCGCGTGCCTTCAGCCAATAAATCCAACCTGCACCTAGGGTCCGGATTATGGCCCAGTGCAGGACAGTGCCCACCTGTTAGTAAAAACGTTTCTTTAGAAAATATTTCGTCATCGGAATGAGTCAGGGATCAGGGCCTAGGTAGCTCAGCTTTACAGTCTCCACCGGGTCTTTGCGGCTGGTGGATCAGGTGGAGTTGAGGCCCTGCGAGCATCTTGCGATGGATGAATGGAGCCTCCCGCGAAAATCTCGTCTACAATACCATTTGTAAAAGCCTGTACCGGAGCTGTTTAGTATTTTAGAAGGAATTTTTTGTAATATAAATTTGCAAAAAAGCTCTGGTCCCGGAGCTTCTGGCTGGTTTAGGGGCGACCTGTTCTAACCTCTACTAATTCTTCAAACGTAAAGTCGCACTGTAATGCCTCCTTTTCTGCCCAGGCTCAATTTGGTGAAAGACGTGCAATCTTTTAGGAAATTCCTGGGTTTTTTCTCCCTAATATTATTGCCGGTGGCATGCAAACATTATTCTCCGTACATAGATGAAACTTCACTGTAGAAGTTTTAAATTCCTAACAATTTTAATCTGCTAGGGTCGGAGGTAAGGTCCACCCCCTTAGTGCGGATTGAGGAGATACTAAATGGGGGGTTGTTAGGCAATTTATTCGGAAAGTAAAGGTATCTGGCCTTGTTTGCCTTTGCTCAAACTTTGGCCCTGTGGACAGGCACCAATTCTCAAGACTCTCGGCTCTGGAGTTACAACAAATGCAGTAGTTGTGGTTCCCTTCTCCGAGAGTTAATTCCACCAGGGGTGGTAGTGATCTGTTATTGAGACGCATGCAAGTGCCGGATAAGGTGTGCAATCTCGCCCAGGACAAAATTATTACTGGGTTCCTTAGCTCTCTTGGTTTGTGCGGCTAAATTAATTTAGACGTACCCTCATGGTCGCCTGATGGGTTCCCCAAGAGTGCCTAGAGGGGGGAAGATTACGCTCCTGTATTGATTCCACCCAAAATATTCCTTAATTTTATCTCCTATCCGCCCACCCCAATGCAGCTCCCGATGTTGCCCCCGCCCCGGTCTTTTTAACAGCGGCTCGTTTGTATATTTCCAGTTCGCCCTGGGTCTGTCGCAGCAGCTGTGCCAGCACACCAAAAGCTCCCCAAATTGGTGCGTGCTCCCGGTCCGACCAAACAGGAACCCTATCTGGATACCAGAATGGGAGGAGACCATGGGGGAAACGACTTTTGTTAGAGACAAGGAAGTAATCTTATCCTACTTGTACTATGTTGGGGGATGGAAGTAGAAAGTGTAGATCTTACGTGGGGTGTTTTCACTCCAAATGTCGAGATTAATGACCAGTCAACGGCAGTGCCTTGGAGTCATGGTTCATAGGTCTGTTTCTGCTGGTACGCGTGACCGTCCCGTCATTCTGTCCAAGTGTCTGGGTCTAGTCCCCGGTGCACCGGTTCATGTCCCTGCTAGGAATTGATACAACTATTGCCACCTGTGTAGTTGATCAAAGGAATGACCCTAAAAAATTTGATTTTGGTCTGTTGTTCGTCATGTGGGCAATATTGAGCTTAAGGGTGACCTCCGGTTGTTATGTATGCTGTGCACTCACTGCCACATCCCGCCCAGTCACGTCCGAGTCCGTATATGCAGTTAACACACTGGAAGGGCACTCTGCGGTGAAACTAATTAGCATACCCTTTCCCGTTAATTGTCGTAGAGAGACATAAAAACTTCCCTATAGTGTTTGTCCGGTAGTAGTTGGTTGAAGGTGATGGCTGGTCCCCCCCCGTTGTTGATTAGATGTTTGTGAGATTTCCCCCCCCCCAGTTTTCAGGCAGTGTGTTTTTTCCTGGCACAAACCACTATATCTGCTTTCTTTGAGGGTATAGTCCGGAAGGCCATGTCTGCCGCTTTATTGGTTTGTTAAACCCTTCCATACGATATGTGAAATAAGGATTTCGAGGGTCGTTACTCATCTTGGGGGTTGAATGCACCTGGCCAACGGGGGGGTTTTGGCGGCGGGGTTGTTGCTTGCGCCCCGCCATACTTTTACCTTGCCCGAATTGATTGAGTCTTCCGATATGTTGCGCTATGTGATAATCCCTCGGTTGGTGGGGTCTGTGGGCTGGGGGGGAACACAACAGGAAAAAATGGGAAGCAAATGCATCACAGCACCTGTGTCTCCACTGGCCAAGGAAAATAAAGAAGTGAATAAATAATAAAGGGTTATGTGTATATTGAATAAAATGAGTGTGTTATAGGTGATACTTAAACGTGATTATAATCTTCATTATCTATCTTGGCCAGTGGAGACACAGGTGCTGTGATGCATTTGCTTCCCATTT
>WSYH01014509.1:0-15534 GCA_036426205.1 Ascaphus truei | reverse complement strand
CTCTCCCTGCGCGCACGCTTTTTCTCTCTCCCTGCTTCCTCTCTCTCTCACTGCGCGCACGCCCTACATTCCCCTTGGGTTCCAGTGATGTGCAGTGACATTGGTCTTTTATGATTCCCATGTACCCCAGCCAAGGCCGGGCCAGGAGCGATGCTCTACGGGGAGTGATGTGCACTGCAGAACCACAGCATCCCAAACTCAAGACCAGCGCTGGGACAGACACTGGATCCGCTATGATGGTATCGGGCCTATAGACGAAGATGGAATGCCCATCGCTTCCAGATCTGTGAGTGGGCAATAAGGCACTCACTAGTGCACACCCTGTATATACACGTTAAGGTGACGTGTAATTGCCATGAGCAATAAGGCACCCAGGAGTTAATTTACCTGCAGATGTTTTCACTGTAAGGAGCTGTTGAGTGTCACAGCCAGGAGCAATAAGACACTGTGAAGTTAGGTTAACTTCAGGTTATATAATTCTGAGGAGCCGTAGAGTGACACTGCCAGAAGAAATAAGGGTCTCTTGGGGGCTGTGGAATGTCACTGCCAGGACCAGTAAGGCACTCAGGAGTTGTGTTTCCCTCAGGTTATAACAGAAGAAACAATCCAGAAGTGGAGAGCGGTGCACAGCTGAAGAGACGGGGCCAGCAGCCAAAAATTCAAAGGTTAAAAATCATTTATTTGAACAACATAGTAACGGGGAAACACACTCTAACGCGTTTCAGGCAAACGCCCTTTCTCAAAGAGTACATCCGCATCTAGTCTCACTCCCTGTCTTAAAGGAAATCCCCCGCCTCCAAACACTGACGTCATTGTTTCAAATATTGCGCGAATATCATATGGAGCAGTCCCATTGGTGGAGCTCTCTTCCAATCGGCTACCCCCAACAGAAGGTGCGTCCTGTGTGGACGGGCGAGGTTCTACAGACGCAGTGGGAGTGAGTAAAACAGCTGGCAAAAGAAAATCAATGCACAAAGACTCTAAACTGAACACAATAACATGAATGACAAACAACATAATACAAACTGGCGAATCTAGTTTTCCTATGGAAGAGGAACATGGATGTGATCGGAAAAAGTGGTCTATACTAGTATTTAATAGCCACATCTAAGTTCTCAAGTTTTATAAATAAAGACAAACTTATAAGCATAAAAAATTATTTTGTAAATCAATTGTGCACACATAAGATGTATACTCCTATAAAATCTAACAAAAAACCAATCTATTCAGAAATTGCAGCATAGTGAAGATTGGGACATCTAGAAGCAAAAAGACAGCAATTTAAAATACCCAAACAATAATTAGCAATGATAAAAAGATATTAATATAGATATAATATTTGATTTAAATCTAGTAATAAAAATACCTGAATAAACATTGCAACATGAATCGGAGTTTACTTCAAAAAATGCTTTAACTCCCATCTGGTTCATGCCCCTGGAGTTAATGTGCAAAAAAGTAAACTATTCTCTAAGAATGATGCAAACAAACCAGATGCCACTCTTTGTGACCACTTTCTAGCAAGCTTCGTGACAACCTATCGCCGTACCTTAAACTTGACACAAGTAGAATACTTTATGCCCAGCACGTTTAAAAGACAAAGCCCTATTGTACCTCTTCACCCGCACAGATGTTTCTTATGTCTATCTAAACACTGACAATTCAGACAATTTCGAAATGGTCAGTCTTAAAATTAGAGCAACGATTTCAGAATGTTAGCAAAATCTAATCCCAGCATAAAGGTTTTTAAAAAAGAAAGCTATTGGTAACCATGTGTCACCCAGTCTTTGTACTGTTCTCTAAAGACATCTCATCTACTCGACCAGGGCTTTTCAAATGTGGGATTGTAATCTCTGATGGATGTCGGTTACCAATAAATGGTAGGAAGTGTTATACAACAAGAAATATTACATAGAGTATTTATAACTGTATACCTTACGTCATCTATTTGCTCAATGTGCTGTGGAGAGGCTACATTGCAGGACCATTCGCACTTAATCAAATAGGGAACTATTAGAACATAAAAAATCAGGATGACAGATTCCCTGTGGCTCGCCACTTCACTAATTGCCCCCGAGGCTCTTTGAGCACATTTAATACAGTGCCTTGAACATATAACAGATAACAAATCAGGGGGGGATAGAGAAGCTCTCCAAATTGTAGGGAGAGCATTGGATTTATGCCTTGGCGACATTAAAACTCACTGGGCATGAAACCACAGATTGGAGTAAAGCATTTTTGAAGTAAATCCTATTCATATGTTGCAATGTTTATTCAGGTATTTTATTATTACTAGATTTAAATCAAAATATTATATCTATATTAATATCTTTTATTATCATTGCTAATTATTGTTTGCGTATCTTATATTGCTGTCTTTTGCTTCTAGATGTTCCCCAATCTTCACTATGCTGCAATTTCTGAATAGATTGTTTTTTGTTAGATTTTATAGGAGTATACATCTTATGTGTGCACAATTGATTTACAAAATAATTTTTTATGCTTATAAGTTCTCTTTATTTATAAAACTTGAGAACTTAGATGTGGCTATTAAATATCTAGTATAGCCACTTTTCCGATCACATCCATGTTCCTCTTCCATAGGAAACTAGATTCGCCAGTTTGTATTATGTTGTTTGTCATTCATGTTATTGTGTTCAGTTTAGAGTCTTTGTGCATTGATTTTCTTTTGCCAGCTGTTTTACTCACTCCCACTGCGTCTGTAGAACCTCGCCCGTCCACACAGGACGCACCTTCTGTTGGGGGTAGCCGATTGGAAGGTTCACAGACCATTGGGAGTAGAGTAAACAGCTGGCAAAAGAAAATCAAATGCACAAAGGCGCTAACTGAACACAAAACAGAATGACAACAACATAATACAAACTGGGAATCTAGTTTCCTCCTATGTAAGAGTAACATGGATGTTATCGTGGACATGTGGCCATACTAGAATATTTAATGCCACATCTAAGTTCTCAAGTTTTTATAATAAAGAGAACTTATAAGCACTAAAAAATTATTTTGAATCAATGTGTGCACCATAAGAATGTATACTCCTTAAATCCTACAAAAAACAATCTAGTCAGAAATTGGCAGCATAAGTGAAGATTGGGGAACATCTATAATCAAAAGACCGCATATAAAACGCAAACATAATTAGGCAATGATAAAACAGATTTATATAGATCGAATATGTGGCGATTTTAAATCTATTATATAAATACCTGAATAACATTGCAACATATGAAATATGATGTACTTCAAAAATGCTTTAACCTCCAATCTTGGTTTCATGCCCCGTAGTTTTAATTTCGCCAAGGCATAACATCCCAATGCTCTCCCTACAATTTCGGAGAGCTCTCTATCTCCCCCCTGATTTGTTTATCTGTATATGTTCCAAGCGCACTGTATTTCCATGTGCTCAAAGAGCCTCGGGGGCATTAGTTAAGGGCGAGCCACAGGGAATCTGTCATCCATCCTGATTTTTTATGTTCTAATAGGTTCACCTATTCTGATGTAAGTGCGAATGGTCCTGCCAATGTAGCCTCTCCACAGCACAATCTGAGCAAATAGATGGACGTAATTGGTAGTACAGTTATAAATACTCTATGTAATATTTCTTGTTTGTATATACACCTTCCTACCCATTTAATTGGGTAACCGCACATCATCAGAGATTACAATCCCACATTTGAAAAGCCCTTGGTCGAGTAGATGAGATGTGCTTTAGCAGAACAGTACAAAGACTGGGTGACACATGGTTTACCAATAGCTTTTTCTTTTTTAAAAACCTTTATGCTGGGGATTAGATTTTGTAACATTCTGTAAATCGTTGCTCTAATTTTAAGACTGACCATTTCTGTATATAATCTGTCTGAATCTGCTCCAGTTGGTTTAGACTAATGACTATAAGAAACATCCTCCTCTCGTGCAAGGGTGAAAGAGGTTACAGAAATAAAGGGGGGGCGTTAAATGATCCCTTTCGCCCGTAAATCCGTGTCTGGGCATAAAGTATTTCTCACTTGGTGTCAAGTCTCGGGTAGGTAGCGGCAGGATGGTTGGTGGGGCACGAGCTGCTCCCAGAAGGGTCACAAAGAGTGGCATCTGGTTTGTTTGCATCATTCTTAGCGAATAGTTTTACTTTCTTTGCCACATTAACTCCCATGGGCATGAACCAGATTGGGAGTTAAAAGAAGCATTTTTTCTTTGAATGTACAACTCCGATTCACTGGTTTGCAATGTTTATTCCAGGTGTATTTTTTATTAACTAGATTTAATCAAATATTATATCTATATTAATATCTTTTTGATCATTGCTAATTTATTGTTTGGGTATCTTTAAATTGCTGTCTTTTTGCGTCTAGATGGCCCCAATCTTCACTATGACTGCATGTGTCTGAATAGACTTGGTTTTTTGTTAGATTTTATAGGAGTATACATCTTTATGTGTGCACAATTGATTTACAAAATAATTTTTTATGCTTCTAAGTTTGTCTTTATTTATAAAACTTGAGAACTTAGATGTGGCTATTAAATAGCTAGTAAGAGCCACTTTTTTCCGATCACATCCATGTTCCTCTTCCATAGGAAACTAGATTCGTCCAGTTGTATATGTTGTTTGTCATTCATGTTATTGTAAGTTCAGTTTTAGAGTCCTTCGTCTGCATTCTGACATTTTTCTTTTTGCCAAGCTGTTTTAACTTCACTCCACTGCTCTGTAGACCTCGCCGTCCCACACCAGGACGCACCTTCGTTTTGGGGGGGTAGCCGATTGGAGAAGCTCCACCAATGGGACGGCCCATATTAATTTCGCCGCAAATACTTTGAAACCATGACTTCACAGTGCTTCTTGGAGTGCCGCGGCGATTTCTTAATACATGGGGTGGACTCAGATGCGGATGTACTCTTGAGAAAGGCGTTTGCCTGAAACCGCGTCTATAGTGTGGTTTCTCTCCCCTCTAACTGATGTTTGCCCCTCAGATAAAGGGATGATTTTAACCTTTGATTTTTGCTGCTGGCCCCTTCGCTTATCTGTTGCACCCGCTCTCCCCCACTTCTGGATTGTTTCTTCCTGTTATAACCTGAGGAAACACAACTCCTGAGTGCCTTACTGGTCCTGGCAGTGACATTCCACAGCCCCCCGAGACCCTTATTTCTTCTGGCATTGGTCACTCTAACGAGCTCCTCAGAATTATATACCTGAAGTTAACCTCCTTCAACAGTGTCTTATTGTCTCCTGGCTGGTGAACACTCCACAGCGCCTTACAGTGAAAACCATCTGCAGTGTAATTAACTCCTGGGTGCCTTATGCTCATGGCAATTACCTTCACCTTACGTGTATATCAGGGTGTGCCCTAGTGAGTGCCCTATTGCCCACTCACAGATCCTGGAAGCGATGGCATTCCTCTTCGTCTATAGCCCTATACCATATAGACGGCTCCCGTTTTCTGTCCCATCGCTGGTCTTGAGTTTGGTATCTGTGGTTTCTGCAGTCACATCACTCCACTCCACCGAAGCATCCGCCCTGGCCCAGGAGCCTGGCTGGGTACATGGGAATCATAAAAGACCAATTCACTGCACAGCACTGGAACCCAAGGGGATGCTAAGGCTGCGTGCGCTGCAGTGATAGAGATAATGCACTCCAGGAGAAGAAAAGCGTGCTGCGCGGGAGAGAGGAAGAGCGGCGCGCAGGGAGAGAGGATGAGCGTGCGCGCAGGGAGAGAGGAAGAGTGTGCGCAGGGAGAGAGGAAAGCGTGCGCGCAGTGAGAGAGAGGAGCAAGGGAGAGAGAACACGCGCGCGCAGGGAGAGAAGGAAAGAGTTTGGTGTGCAGGGAAGAGATAGGATCTAAGGGAGAGAAAAAAGCGTGCGCAGCATTGGAAGAGAGTAGGCAGGGACAGGAAAAAGCGTGCGCGCAGGGAGAGAGGAAGAGTGTGTGCGGCAGGGAGAGAGGATGATCTTGCTCGCCATGGGAGAGCAAGAGTGTTCACGCCAGGGTAGAGGTAAGAGCATGTGGCGCAATGACAGAAGAGGAAGGGCGTGTGCGCAGGGAGAGAGGAAGCAGGGAGAGAGGAAGAGTGTGTGCGCAGGGAGAGAGGAGAGCGTGTGTGCAGGGAGAGAGAGGAAGAGCGTGTGCGCAGGGAGCGAGAGGAAGAGCGTGTGGGCGCGGGAAAGGGACGAGTGTGTGCGCAGGGAGAGAGGAAGAGTGTGCGCGCAGGAAGTCAGAGGAAGAGTGTGCGCGCATTGAGAGCTAGGGAGCGTGCGCGCAGCCCTGCCCGCCCGTCCACACAGGACGCACCTTCTGTTGGGGGTAGCCGATTGGAGGAGAGCTCCACCAATGGGACTGCTCCATATGATATTCGCGCAATATTTGAAACAATGACGTCAGTGTTTGGAGGCGTGGGATTTCCTTTAAGACAGGGAGTGAGACTAGATGCGGATGTACTCTTTGAGAAAGGGCGTTTGCCTGAAACGCGTTAGAGTGTGTTTCCCCGTTACTATGTTGTTCAAATAAATGATTTTTAACCTTTGAATTTTTGGCTGCTGGCCCCGTCTCTTCAGCTGTGCACCGCTCTCCACTTCTGGATTGTTTCTTCTGCTATGATCGATCGGCGTGATGCACGCAAGGATAAGGAGCTGCTGTTTGTGAGTACTGTGTCTCCTCCTCATGGAGGAGTTTTTGACCGGTAACAGTGTTG
Organism: Ascaphus truei; assembly: GCA_036426205.1. Taxonomy (NCBI): domain Eukaryota; kingdom Metazoa; phylum Chordata; class Amphibia; order Anura; family Ascaphidae; genus Ascaphus; species Ascaphus truei. The sequence continues at coordinate 8,838 of WSYH01014509.1, read as the reverse complement.
CTTATTGAGAGTTCTGTTTGGTGTATACTACAAGCATTTGATGCACTTACGAGAAGTAATGTATCCACCTCATGGACGCTTATAACTGCATCTCATCATTGTATCTACTTTACACTGGGTCTAGTACCTCACTTAATCAGCTTTTATTTGGCTTCCTTTCACACGCATGTGTGTTCAAACCTTAATATTTATATATGTACATGTATCTGCAATCCTGAGCACTGCTATTTGGAACCTTGTTTCTATACTTTCTACCCTCAGGTTATAACACTGCGATGTAAAGTGTTACTGCCAGGGCAAATAAGGCATTCATGGGTTGGCTTTGTCTTAGCTAAAATTCCTGTCATTATTAATTAGGTTGTCTATGACAGTTACTCCTTCAGTATGTGGGGGACGGGGTGTCCGATGACAGTTCTGAGGGGTGATGGTGACACTTCACTCCTCTTGTTGCAGAGTGTTGACAAACCACGGGACTGGTATAAGAGCATGTTCAGAGTCCTCCACTGCCAGACAGGTGAGAACTTAAGGGGCCACTGGTACTACAGACTGGGCAGAGGCTAAGGGGGTCACTGGTCCAACAGACTGGGGAGAGGCTAAGGGGGTCACTAGTCCTACAGACTGGGGAGAGGTTAAGGGGGTCACTGGTCCAACAGACTGGGGAGAGGTTAAGGGGTTCACTGGTCCAACAGACTGGGGAGAGGTTAAGGGGGTCACTGGTCCAACAGACTGGGGAGAGATTAAAGGGGTCACTGATCCTACAGACTCAGGAGAGGTCAAGGCAGTGGCAGGTAACATGATATACTTCAAGATCTCAAAAGAACATATATATATATATATTGGAAATGTTAAAGAGACGTCGCCTTGGGATGGAATGCACTCTAACTGATAACCTAATTGGATGGTGAAATAATAACATATACAATGATAAACAATAAATTATATCAAATGATGACTAGCTAACTATAAAACAATGTTAAAGTTAATGAGCTGATGCTTTGAATAATACATTTTTTTTATAACATAATAAAATAAGATATCTAAACAGAAAATGTCCAAAAGCCGTATGAATAAAATCCTATAGATTTGACTTGTTTAGGTCACCATAGATAGTTATCTGGATACTGGCAGCCTTCTTCTTGGGCACAACAAACTCCCTTGACGTAACCTAAGCAGAAAAAAAGAAGGCAAAGCGCCCGATCCTAGTGTAATACCGTTAGTAACATTTTAATATACTTTGTGAGTTTTAAATTGTTATGTCCAAACATCTGAGTAATATATATGCGTTGTATGAGTAAAACTCATGCTCCAAACTGCTTAATTCAGCTGCTGTTCCGCTCGTACCGCCCCGGGATCTCCTCCCTTATCCTCCTCGCTCGTGGTGTTGCACTGTAAAGTGTCCTCCGGCAACCCACAGACACAGACAAGAGTTCCTGTATGTAGGAGTTCCTAGGTAATCTAACCTTGCAGAACGGCCCTTCCTTAAAAATGCCTGCATGACGTATGGATCCCCACAGCAACCAGGATGGTTCCCAACATACACTAATATTGCTAGTAACCTTTTAGGAGGGGGGTTTACACTCTCCCCTAACTAAACCCAATGATGCCCCCAACATTGCATAGTTATATATCTCAAGATATATGGTACACAGACAGACAAATTCCTCAAAATGCAGGTCTCTTCTAGGACAGAGGTACAAAGTAGAGCTCTACTCACAAGTTCACAATGCAATTCTTCATTGTATTGTATGTCTTTATTTATATAGCGCCATTAATGTACAAAGCGCTTCACAGTAGTAATACATGTGGTAATCAAATAAATAACAGATAATATAAATAACAGAGCATGGGAATAAGTGCTTCAGACATAAAAGTAACATTAAGGAAGAGGAGTCCCTGCTCCGAGGAGCTTACAGTCTAATTTGTAGGTAGGGAGAACGTACAGAGACAGTAGGAGGGAGTTCTGGTAAGTGCGTCTGCAGGGGGGCAATCTTTATGTATCTATCATGTGTTCAGAATATCCACAGTGCTATTCGTATGCTTCTTTAAGCAAGTGTGTCTTAAGGTGGGTCTTAAAGGTGGATAGAGAGGGTGCTAGTCGGGTACTGAGGGGAAGGGCATTCCAGAGGTGTGGGGCAGTCAGTGAAAAAGGTTTAAGGCGGGAGAGGGCTTTAGATACAAAGGGGGTAGAAAGAAGACATCCTTGAGAAGAACACAAGAGTCTGGATGGTGCATAACGAGAAATTAGGGCTGAGATGTAAGGAGTGGTAGAAGAGTGTAAAGCTTTAAAAGTGAGGAGAAGAATGGAGTGTGAGATGCGGGATTTGATCGGAAGCCAGGAGAGGGATTTCATGAGGGGAGATGCTGAGACAGATCTAGGAAAGAGTAGAGTGATTCTGGCAGCAGCATTTAGGATAGATTGTAGGGGAGACAGGTGAGAGGCAGGAAGGCCGGACAACAGGAGGTTACAGTAATAAAGACGGGAGAGAATGAGGGCCTGAGTCAGCGTTTTAGCAGTCGAGCAACAGAGGAAAGGGCGTATCTTTGTTATATTGCGGAGGAAAAAGCGACAGGTTTTAGAAATGTTTTGAATGTGAGGGGCATATATTACCAAAAATAAAGGGGGGAGAGAAAGGCAAACAGGGAAAACAATGATATAAAAATAATAATCATACCCTGCCTAGCAATTCCCAAAAAAAAAGAAAACAATGAGAACTGATGCAGCAAACAAAAACAAAAACAAAAAAAAAATATATATATATACCTATAAATGACATGCTAACAAACAGAGTCATACAAATGGAAAATACAGCAGTGCATAGCACTGCAAGGACAAGTAATGCCCATACAGCAAAGAGAGTTAATACTCAGCTGTAGCAGGGTTGTGTGAGGCATTTTCCCTGTTTGCCTTTCTCTCCCCCCTTTATTTTTGGTAATATATTATTTTTTCTGGCTGTATACTGGGTCATTGATTATATACTTTTCCTCCATGCCACAATCCATCCTATCTCTCTCTATTAGGCATTCATGCCAGTAGGGATTTATAATATTTTGTATTACCTTCAAGGGTTATATTAAACTACTTTTGTGTTACAATTTATATTCACTTAGACACATTTTAGTTTTTTTGAGGTAAAATAGAATTCATTCACTAGATTAACAGTCCCCCTTTTATCTTTATACTATATTAGTGAAAGCCCTGTATGCCTGCCTGCCTGCCTGCCTGCCTGCCTGCCTGCCTGGATGTCCGGTGTCCCTAGGGGAAATCTCATTGGTCCCTTGGCCCGCCCCCGCACACCTCTCATTGGCCTGAGGCGGAGTGACGGGCCAAAGGACACACAGGGACACATACACACACACACAGACACACACACGGACACGGACGGGGACACACACACACAATCCCCTCCCGGTGCCCCTCACTCTCCCCCGTCAGCTGGACCGCACCTCAACTTCCACACACCCCCACCCTCCCTGTGCCCGAACTTACCTGGAGTCCCGTGTACACACACACACACACACACATTCCCACCCCCCCCAAGCTCACACACACCTCACCCCCCCCCAAGCTCATCCCCCCCCAAGCTCACACCCCCCCAAACCCCCAAGCTCACACCCCGGCGCCGCTACAGTCAGCGGGGGAGCGGAGCGAGCACCCGGGACACACGCGGGGGAGCGGCCACAACACGCGGCCTCCCGCCTCACATCCACGTGGGAGCGGCCGGATGAGTGAGGCAGCGGCCGGATCAGTGAGGCAGCGGCAGGATGAGTGAGGCAGCGGCAGGACGGGTGAGCTCCCCCCCCCCTCCACATGCTACGTGCTGCTCTTGCCCCTCCGCTCCCGGCTCCCCCCTGTCACCGCGTGACAGGCCGCGGGATTTGAGATGGGAGGGGGGATGCCCCTCCGCTCCCGGCTCCCCCCTGTCACCGCGTGACAGGCCGCGGGACGTGAGATGGGAGGGGGGATGCCCCTCCGCACCCAGCTCCCCCCTGTCACCGCGTGAAAGGCCGCGGGACGTGAGATGGGAGGGGGGATGCCCCTCCGGTCCCCGCTTCACCTTCTCCCCACCGTTGTCCCCGCTGCCTGCGCAGGAGATGGGGGGGGGGAGCGGGTGTTGGTGCTGGTGTGTGTAATTGTGTGAGACTGTGTGTGAGTGTCTGTGACTGTGTGCAAGTGTCTGTGACTGTGTGAAACTGTGTGTAAGTGTCTGTGACTGTGTAACTGTGTGTGACAGTGTGTGTAAGTGTTTCACAGTGTGTGAGTGTGTGTAAGTCTGTGTAAGTGTCTATGACTGTGTGAAACGGTTTGAAACTGTGAAAGTGTGTGTAAGTGTGTGTGACTGTGTGTGACTGTGTGTGAGTGTGTGTAACTGTCTGTGATTGTCTGTAACTGTGTGTGTGTGTGTGTGTGTGTGTGTGGTGCACTGTGTGGTGCACTGTGCAGTGTGAGCAATGAGCAGTGTGTCAGTGTGTGCAGTGTAAGCAATGACCACTGTGTGTGCAGTGTGAGCAGTGTGTGTGCAGTGTGCAGTGTGTGTCAGTGTGAGCAGTGTGTGTGCAGTGTGTGCAGTGTGAGCAATGAGCAGTGTGTGTGCACTGTGTGCAGTGTGAGCAATGAGCAGTGTGTCAGTGTGTGCAGTGTGACCAATGAGCAGTGTGTGTGCAGTGTGCAGTGTGACCATTGGGCAGTGTGTGTGCAGTATGCTGTGTGTCAGTGTGTGCAGTGTGAGCAGTGTGTGTGCAGTGTGCAGTGTGTCAGTGTGTCAGTGTGAGCAATGAGCTGTGTATGTGTGTGTGCAGTGTGAGCAGTGAGCAGTGTGTGTGCAGTGTGCAGTGTGTGTCAGTGTGACCACTGTATGTGCAGTGTGCAGTGTGTGTCACTGTGAGCTGTGTGTGCGCAGTGTGCGTCAGTGCGACCAATGAGTAGTGTGTGTGTGCAGTGTGCAGTGTGTGTGTGCAGTGTGCAGTGTGAACAATGAGCAGTGTGTGTCAGTGTGAGCACGGTTCACATCCCGGGCAACACCGGATCTCTCAGCTAGTCCAATATATTTTTGATACATATATTTTGTTAGGCTGTCTTTAGTATATTCATGTTTTTAAGTTAGTGTGTCTTGCTGTTATTCCAATAAAATCTTGTTCATTTTTCTGACTCTGCAGTGCATCTGGTTCTTGCAATATAATCTTTATTAGTAGATTTTCTTTAGGTGTAATTTAGAGTGCTAACAAGGGGGTTGTCTTTGTCCTTTTCATTTGTGTGTTCTATATATATATATATATATCATACACACTCACACACTGACAGATACAGACCTGTACATACATACACATCCATACATACATATTCAATAAATTTAGCTTTTTCTTAGGATTAACTTGAAAAGATTAAAGAGGATATTGTTGGCCTTAGTGAAGTTAGAAGAAAAGAACACAAATTCGTCCTATGCTACAAACCTCAAAGAGTCGATGTTCCAATCTCTGATGACCGATGATGAATATCCACAGTCCGCTACTGGGGGAGATGTGAAGGGAATTTACCCGATGTCCTGCTCATCTCCGTCCCAGTGTAGTTTTCCTGCTATGACGTACGCTGACTCAGTGTCTTCCAGGTGATGGGTGGGGGTAATCCCCAGATGTAAAGTCTCTTTTATAGAGAAAATGTATAGTGAGAAAATGTAAAGGGAGATTACCCTATGTACTGACAAACTCAGTTCTGAGTACAGTTCTCCCGTGTAACCCACGATGATGTAGCGGCTTCCGGGTGGATGGAGAGAGTGTGATCCACACCCCTGAGGAAGTCACCCAGAGCATTGGAGCAAACCAGGAGTGGTTATAGTTACCGCAAGAAAGATCCGGGGATCACACACTCCATTCCCCCGGAAGACGCTAAATCAGCGTGGGTTACACGGGAGAACTGTACTCAGAGAAAATAACAAAACATATTTCTTAGACACAACTACAAGCACAGAAATATAAAAACAGAGAATAAAGACCATCAGCAGGCAAAGCCCCCAAAGTAAGGTGCAAAGAATGGCAAAACCTCTTCTGAATAAATAAATAAAGTGTGGAGACCCTCACGAGGGGCAGTCTCATCCATGGAGACCTCCGCAAGCGGACTACCACACTCACAGCCTGGCTGGTTCTGCAGACACTTTTCCGCAGTTATCTCACAGCGAAAGGGGCAGTTTTTTCCCATCTTGTTTTTTCCTATGTAATTATTAACCCTGAGCAATGTGTGCTACAGTCATTTGAACTTCATATACCATTGTCCAGCGGTGTATTTCTTCTGTACTCTGTTTAGACGGCATTATATAGGGTCTTTACTTGCTGGTTCCTTATCAGGGTGTCACTCTTCTCTCCGCTTCCACGTGTTTCCGTCTGTTCTGCGCTGCTACTTTTCCCTAGTGCAGGTACCCCGCGTATGACACACACCTCTGTATTTTTGCACCCGGGTACATGTGTAAATTCTTCATGAGGGGGTCCTAGTGACTGCCCCTCGTGATTAACGGTCTCCACACTTACTTCATTTATTCAGATGTTGCTATTCTTTACACCTTATCTCGGGGTCACTGCCTGCTGAAGGGCTTTTTTCTGTTTGTAATTGTTTTTATATTTTTGTGCTTGTAGTTGTGTCTAATAAATGTTTTGACATTTTCTCCGTGCCCCTTAGTGCCCTTGTCTTTAGTGGGAGTTTTTGTGCCTAGACTGTTAGGCTTCCTCTCCGTGTGTGTATGTGCACGTCGGATAATATGTTCCGTGTCGGATAATGCGTTCCGCGAAATGCATTGTGATCTGTTTCGTGCCTCGTAAAACAATACTTACGGATAGCAAGGATATATGTATATGTATATGTATATATATATATATATACACACACATGTAGCCCATCTACCCCTGCCCCTAAGTGAGATTGGGGTGGGTATGCCCTTTTCTGGCTATGCTGTGTGGTGGTGCATGCCTGTTGGTAACAGGAGGGCTGAGCGCTCTGCGGTGGTGTGGGGATAAACAGGACTAGAGGGACAGGTTTCCTTGTTCTCAGTAGGCGCAGCGCCTCCAGCCAGCAGGGATCCCCTGTGGTTGTTCAGGGGATGACACCCTACTGACATTCCTCCATACAACAGACAGCATTGTTACAGACAGCATTGTCTTTTCTGATGTTTATTGTAGGCAGATGATCACAACAGAGGCAGACATTCTTCATAGCTGTATGTTATTAATTGCAGATCATTGCCCTGCACCAAGCCTTAAACCCAGCTCAGGCCTGTTGTATTCCTCCTCCATCTCCTAGTCAGAGCCCTGACTCAGGCCTACTCCTCTTCCCTCCCATCCCCTCATGGGTGGGAGGAAGAGACTCCTCTCTTCTCCTATAACTCCATCCTCTCTCAGAACTGAACTCTTAATTTGGGAGAATGTCAGAATTTATCATCTTTGGGGAGTGTCTGTAACTCTGACTCATAACAAGCCAGATCTGGATACCGATAGGCCCTCACATACAGGGTGTGTTCCAATCAATATCCACCCCTCAGATTGACATTCTCAGAAGTTGCTAGGCCCGCCCTTGGATACTGATTACATCATCCAAGGCTGTAACACACACACAGGCCTACAGAAGGAATTAACCTTTCCACTGCCTGCACTAACAGGACTGACACTGGAAAGGCCCAGGAAAAAGAAGTAGCTGCCGGGAGGCTAGGCTATATACATATATACATATATACATATATACATCCACAGACACACTTGAACCTGAGTGATGAAGTTCCTATGAAGATACGCACCTTCCATCTCTCTCTCTCTCTCTCTCTCTCTGCAGGAGGCTATACCCCAGAGTTCCTCCTTCAGGCCAGGTGAGGGGGTGTGTGGGGCAGGCGCTTGGGGGGCGGCATGTGGGATGAGTTTGGGGCAGTAGCTGGGGTTAGTAGAAGCAGGGGTGTGGATCAGAAGCTCGGGGGGATGTCAGAGCTGGGAGGGTTGGGGCAGGTGTGTGCATACAGTGCTGTGATGGGCAGGAACTGGGAGGGGAGAGTTGTGTGGGGTATGTGCGAGGGTGTGGAGGCCAGTGAAAGGCACATTATGGATGTTATAGCACAGTGTGACCTTCTGTCGCCAGCAGGTGGCAGTGATGAGACAGATACCCCCAGAATCCTGCCCCACCTGAATCACAAAGAGGAGACACAGGTGAGTGAGGAGTCTCATTCTATATGATCATCTCCTGCTGTCTGTGACTATCGCTGTCTCTAACTGTCTCTCCTGCTCTCTGACTGTCTCTCGGACTCTCTTCTCTCTCTGCAGTCTGTCTCTCGCTTTCTCACTGTCTCGGACTGGTCTCTCTCTGTCTCCCTGTCTTGGACCGGTCTCTCGCTCCCTTGCTGTCTCGGATGGATCTCTCTCTCTCTCCCTGTTTCGGATCGGTCTCACTCTCTCGCTGTCTCACTGATTCGGACCGATCTCACTCTCTCGCTGTGTCACTGATTCGGACCGGTCTCTCTCTCTCGCTGTCTCACTGATTCGGACCGGTCTCACTCTCTCGCTGTCTCACTGATTCGGACCGGTCTCTCTCTCTCTCGTTGTCTTTGACCAGTCTCTTTCTCTCAGGTATTGACAGCTCAAGTAAAGTTTGACTTTCAGGCTCAATCACCAAAGTGAGTATCCGTGTGCGGGGTACTCCCTGCATCCTTATAATACACTCCCTGCATCCTTATAATACACTCCCTGCATCCTTATATTACATTCCCTGCATCCTTATATTTCACTCCCTGCATCCGTATATTACACTCCCTGCATCCTTATAATACACTCCCTGCATCCTTATAATACACTCCCTGCATCCTTATAATACACTCC
>WSYH01014507.1:0-15540 GCA_036426205.1 Ascaphus truei | reverse complement strand
GCGGTTCAGCTCCGGAGACCCCCTGCACATCTACACTATGAATAAAAATGTATTTTAAATAATTTTTAATGTGCCGATGTTTGCGCAGATAGAGCAGCGGTTCTCTCTCTTCTGCAAACACATCTCGCCAGGGGACGGCCTATAGTATCATTGATGTGCATATACAGTACTGTATGTGTATGTTAGGGATTATAGGGGTTGTTGTTATACAGTATATACTGTATATATACAGTATATACTGCATTACAATTCATGAATTTCTCGGCTTCAAAGACAACAGCTCGCAAACGCCCCCATGCATTTTTACACGGCATTGCAATATTGCAGCCAGCGGGAATAAAATGCTTAAATCACAGCCGCGAAAATAACGCAATACACCCCGGGAGAAAACGAAACAAAACCGCACATAACCGGGATATTCTGAAATTCGCGGAGCTAGCCGAGTTAGAATAAAGTTGGTCGCCACTGTATTACACTATGAGCATTGTGCGCTGTTTTTGTCTTTTGTTTCCTCTAGATCCATAGCCATCTGCTCTCTATTTAAGAGCCCGGGGTGCCATGAGAACCGTATTGACCCACTACCCGAGTTAGGCTCAGATACCCGTAGCCTTATGCGCTCCAAGCTGGGATCAGACCTTACTGCATCCCTAAACTGTGTCCCTAATTCTGTCCACCCATCCATAGTCTCTAAATCAGGGGAAAGGGAAACATGTAAAGGACAAGGTAAGTCAGAACACTGTCACGACTCAGTCTGGCTTACCTGCCTGGTCTCCTCAGAGACCCCTGGATCTGTGAGTCCCAATGGTGGGGGGACGGCAAACCCCTCAGGTGCAACTCCTGATGACTGTCTCCTGATAAATTGATGCAACAGGAGCAAGCTCTGCTGTAAAAATGCATGTTACATGCCCCAAGTCATTGCCAAGGAGGACAACAGCATCTAACTTGGGCAATACCCCCACCTCCCTCATGCCACTTCTGGCACCCCAATCAAGAAAGACACGGGCAAGCTGGATGCACCTCGATCCACCATCTGGCATGGTCATTTGCATCTTGGTGCCTTGGAGCAAATCCTCTGGATGGACCATATCACATCGGACCAGGTTAACTGTGGCACCGGAGTCGTGCAAGCCAGCTGCTTGGCGATCTGAAATGGTCGCTGTGCGCAGATGCTTCTGCAAGACATCGTTGGACTGCATCCAGACTGGGCAATCTGATGTCCCTCTGTCTCCACTGCTGATCTCTGATGACAAGAGATCTCTCTGCTGATCTCTGATGACAAGTGCAGATCTCTCCGTGGAGGTTCCCCACGGGACTGGTCCGATGGCTGTACTTTGCTCCTCTGTGTGTGCCAGTTGCACACAGGCGACTGGCCTCACAGCTAGAGAGCATTGCCCCATATGTGGTCCACCAGACATTGCATGGTCCGGACAGTCTGGTCTGATGTGACCCACTTTGTTACACAGGTTACACCTCCTCTCATGCTTGAAATCTGCAGCTTGAACATCAAGTCCAATAGTGTGTGGAACTTGGTGACACCGCAACCCGCCACCCACTGGGTCCCATGCAATGCCATGTGGGACCCGTACTGGACATTAGACTCCTGGTGGTATCTTTCGCCTGTCCAGAACATGCACGGTAAGCTTCTGGGGTGAGGGAATACTGGGTTAGCAACATAGCCTTTACATGGTTATAATCATCACCATCCTCAGGCGGGATTGCCTGCAGTGTCTCTTTGGCCACACCAGACAATAAGGGGTTTAGTCAAAAAACCCAGTCCCATAGCGGCACTCTGTACCATCGACATTGGGTCTCAAAGTCTCTGAGAAACCCGTCGATTTTGTCAGTGCCGTCAACAAATTTATTGAAACTGTGGTGGTCCACTTGGGGGGTGTCCTGCTCCCCGTTGACCAGGTGGGAGTTGGGGGATGCTGTTCTGTGGATTGCTGCAATCCTCCCGATCCGTTCGTTTGTGGTAGCCCCCACTCCTCATAAGGCAAGTGGCTCCTCTGTGTGTGCCAGTTGCACACGGGCGACTGGCCTCGCATCTGGAACGCGTTGCACCTGATGGGGTCCACCAGACATTGCACAGTCAGGACAGTTTGGTCTGATGTGACCCACTTTGTTACACAGGTAACACCTCCTCTCATGTTTGAACTCTGCAGCTTTGGGTGCGCTGCCCTCTGCTGCAGGCTTGCTCATCCACTGAAGGGTGGTTTTGGCTTCTCTGGCCGGAGTGCCAGTGTCTTTGGTGCCCCCCTTTTTGTGCATCAAAGCTCAACTCGTCACAAATTCATCAGCCATTTTAGCAGCTTCCACATGGGTTTTAGGTTTACGGTCAAAAACTCATGCCCTCACGTCCAAGGGCTACTGCTGTAAAAGTTGCTCTGGAACATCAAGTCCAATAGTGTGTGGAACTTGGTGACACCACAACCCGCCACCCACTTGGTCCCATGCAATGCCATGCGGGACCTGTACCAGGCATAAGACTCTGTGGTATCTTCTGCCCATCAGTAAGCTTCTGGGTTGAGGGAATACTGGGTTAGCAACTTAGCCTTTACATAGTTATAATCATCATCCTCAGGCGGAATTGCCTGCAGAGTCACTTTGGCCACACCAGACCATAAGGGGTTTAGTCGCAAAAACCAGTCCTGTAGCGGCACTCAGTACCGTCTACATTGGGTCTCAAAGTCACTGAGAACCCCGTCGATCTTGTCAGTGCCATCAACAAATTTATTGAAACTGTGGTGGTCCACTTGGGGGGTTTCCTGCTCCCCGTTGACCAGGTGGGAGTTGGAGGATGCTGTTCCATGGATTGCTGCAATCATCCTGATCCGCTCGTCTGCAGTAGCCCCCACTCCTCATAAAGCAAGGAGTGCGGTGATGCCAGGGATATCCGGCCTGATAGCCACAAGGGCTAACACTGGCGCACTCCCAGGAATCAGTTCCCCTCCAATATCCCGGTGGGTGACCGCTCCCTCCCCATGTCCTTCCACCATCACCGGGGCTGGAATAACCTCCTGCACCCACAGGTTGACTTGTGACCACTGGCTTGCTGGCTGGATTGGCTGCACACAGACCAAGTTCCACCTCCACCCCTGTCACTCAGGGAGGCTCCCTGAGGGTGGGAGAAACACAGGATTATGCCTGACAATGCTTTGGACTTACTAAGACTTACTAAGACTGACATGGCAGGCAGAGCAGACAAAAAGCCAGGACTTGCATGACTACAGCTATATGCCAACGGTGAAGGTTTATATATATAGAAAAGGAGAGAAGAAACCGCACACACCCTAGCGCATTACCAAAAAAGTATGTTTATTATAATAAAAACGGGGGGTAAACAATGCCCACTTACAAAAAGAATTACAGAAAATTCATATATTAGTTTCTTTAACAGTATAGCCGCATATAGTCACCAACAACTGGGGGAATCACCCGACGGTGAGTAGACAACTCCAAAAACCTTCTCCTGCTCCAGGGGCTGCTCTTGACGTGTGTATGTGTGTGTCTATATATATATATATATATATGCAAATATAACTGTATGCTCATCTGCATGTCTTAGGCAGGTCTGCAACCCCGCCTTTCCCCATTATCACCCAGCATACAGCACTTCCACTGCAGCAAGGGATTCTGGGAAATGACATGCAAATGAGCACACAGTGTCACTTTTTGCCTCAATAACCATTTTTAACATGGTTCCCTATAGGCTTAAGCTTGCTGCATGGTCACAGCTTCGAGCACAGCCAGGGTTAAGGTGCATACCCAGAAAACCACCCACAGACAGCTGTTTCGACCTTGATGGGTCTCATCAGTGTGGGGTTGATTTTACTGGGAATGCAAGAGAGGCTATGGGATAGGCTAAACCATAATACTGAGTTAAGTTATGGTGAGTAAAAAAAGTGACAAAAACCCTCCACAGGAAAGCAAATATGCAAATATAACTGTATGCTCATCTGCATGTCTTAGGCAGGTCTGCAACCCCGCCTTTCCCCATTATCACCCAGCATAGAGCACTTCCACTGCAGCAAGGGATTCTGGGAAATGACATGCAAATGAGCACACAGTGTCACTTTTTGCCTCAATAACCATTTTTAACATGGTTCCCTATAGGCTTAAGCTTGCTGCATGGTCACAGCTTCGAGCACAGCCAGGGTTAATCCCTTGCTGCAGTGGAAGTGCTGTATGCTGGGTGATAATGGGGAAAGGCGGGGTTGCAGACCTGCCTAAGACATGCAGATGAGCATACAGTTATATTTGCATATTTGCATTCCTGTGGAGGGTTTTTGTCACTTTTTTTACTCACCATAACTTAACTATGTGTGTGTGTGTGTGTGTACCAGTGTATGTATGTGTGTGTGTGTGTGTGTGTGTGTGTGTGTGTGTATATATATCAATCAATCAATCAATCAATCAATCATATAAATAACAAATAACAGATCATGGGAATAAGTGTTTCAGACACAAAAGTAACATTTAGGAAGAGGAGTCCCTGCTCCGAAGAGCTTACAATCTAATTGGCAGGTAGGAAGCACAAACAGAGACAGTAGGAGGGCATTCTGGTAAGTGCGTTTGCAGTGGGCCAAGCTTTATGTATCATGTGTATACTATTAGCCATGGTGCAACTCATATGCTTCTTTAATATATATATTATACTTATCCTGTATGACAACTACTGCTGCGGCCAAGTTTATTCGAGCATTTGCCCGTTCTTGGCCGCAGACCAAAGAAGTAGAATGGAAGAGAGCCGGAGGGTGACGGGGTGCGCGCGAATAAAGCAGCGGAAGAGAGACCTCCGATCGGGGCGCTTCTCCCTACCCGCTCAGCCGGGTCCGGCGGGTCCCCCGGAACCCCCTGCCGCCGTCCCCCACATCGCGGGACACCAGGGCTCCCTCGGGGAGCCCTGGACGCGCGTGCAAGGGGCGCAGGCTCCCGAAGACGCATGACCGCGCGTCGGTGACGCGCGGCACGCCGAGGGGCGGCCACTAGCAAGCCGGGAAATCTCCCGGCTTGCGGATCTGGCCGCACTGCGATTAAGTGTGTCGCCAGTGTAAATAGCTCACTAATACCATTCACAGGCATTAGTAACATATGTATTACAGTGCAGCTGTTTTGATTACACCCAATGCTGTTTAATTTACAGTATAACATGTTTTCTAACATTAAGTAATTATTTCATTTTGCTTACTATGCAGAGTAAATGCTCCACTTATGGTAATAAGGTAGAGGCTAGCAAACATGTATTGACCTTTCTAAAATGCATTTTTATGCTTTTATTTTTTTAGATAGCGCCTTACAAATGTATTTAGTTTTTGTTGGCAATCAAATAATGTAACACAAACTGTAGCATTGTTAATGTGATTGCATTAAATACGATAGTTAATGCTTATGTTTTGAAAAATAATTACCTGCTATCTATTCTGTTAGCTGATAGAAGACAGATTAACAAATTGTAATGTTTGGGATTAAACTCTAAGGTGGTAGAATAGATAAGACATTGGTTGAAGGATAGGCCGCAGAGAGATGGGAGTACATTTAAAGATTGGGAAGGTAAACACTGCAGTAGCTCAGGAATCTGTACTTGAACCTGTGCTGTTTAATATCTTTATCAGTGATATTGCAAATTGTTTGGAGGGAAAGGTATGCCTTTTTTAAAATGATACAAAAATCTGGGGAGGGGGTGAACAAAATTAAATTATTTAAATGGATAGGAGGAAGTGTCAATAGTCTGCACTTGGGTTCCAATATTTTAAAGGCAGAATACAAGATTAATTGCACTATAATATCAATTACTATAGAGGAAAGGGACCTGAGAGTAATTGTTAGAGCAGACATAAAAATAGGCGACAAATGTAACAAAGCAAGGCTGAAAGCAAGAATGTTAAATTGTATATACTGTAGTATAGAAGTATGGAGAGGTATTAGCATTAGAAAGAGAGGATGGTGATGCCACATTTAGATCAATGGTGAGACCTCACTTGAATTACTATGTTCAATTCTGGAGACCATATCTCGGCAAGGACATCAATAAATTGTGAAAAAAGGGCTACTAGCATGGTGCATGATCTACAGCATACAACTTGCTGAAGGAGTGCACTGAGTTTGAAGCAGGGGAACCTGGTTCAATTCCCTGTGTCGTCTCCTTGCGACCTTGGGCAAGTCACTTTATCTCCCTGTGCCTCAGGCACCATAACATAGATTCTAAGCTCTACGGGCGAGGACTGTGTCTGCAAAATGTCTATGGAAAGCGTTACATAAAAACTAGCAGCGCTATACAAGAACAAATTAAAATAGCAATAATAATTATTATTATAAGGAAAGACTACAGGATGTTAAGTACAGCTTAGAGCATGGGTGAACAAACGTTATACCCTGCTCACACCCCCTCCACCTTACCTTGTCTCCAGTGTCAAATAACGCAGTGGGGTCATGTGACATCCCGCTGCCGACATGACCCCATGGCAACAAATGGCGATGCACTGTCGGAGACAAGTTAGGAGAGCTTACAGAGGCCTCACGGTCCCTTGGCATTTAATTTAAAAGCCTTTCGGAAAAGTGCGGGGCCTCTGAAAGCACTCGCCCCCCCCCCCCCCCCCCGGTGAAAATCTCACGCCCCCCAGTTTGCGCACCCTTGGTTTAGGCAATAGATTGGAGAGGGGCGATATGATTGAAACTTTCAAATGCATACAATAATTCAACAAAGTACAGGAGTGAAGCATATTGCAAAGAGAGGAGTGCTAAAATAAGAGGCCGTTCTCTGTACCTGGAAAGCAAATGTCAAGGAAATGTCAAGGAAATGTGAGGAAGTGCGGTTCTTCTTCATGAAAAGAGTGTTTAATTCCTGGAATAGCCTTACAACAGATGTGGTAGGGGCTAATGCAGTAAGGGAATTCCAACATGCTTGGGATAGATATAAAGCTATCGTAAATGTGAAAGAAAGCCAAGGATCAAGGGTCAAGGATCAAATACGGTCAGAGGTTTAACAGCAGGTAGGAAAATGGGCAGACAAGGTGGGCCAAGTGGTTCTTAATTACTGTCAAATGTTATGTTTCTATGTGCAGGACTTGGGCAGGACTAATAACCTCTACCACACTCTCCTCAAATGCAGCTGTTTTGTAACCCATGCATTATTTTTATTTATTTATTATTAATTTTTTTGAAGTGATGTCAGACATTACATTTTTACAATACAGGGAATTCGAAATGCTGCCGCTCTCCTAATGTATAATAACAGTGTACATAAATAGGATGCATACGAGAGTAATATTGTTACAGAGAAGAGGGGAGGGTTACCAAAGCAACCAAAAGCTTTAAACATGAAAGAGCTAGGAAATTTTCAATCCTAGGGAATAGACCCTATATAGCCACTCACTAATATAGATACAATCTTTTATTTAACATATATGCAAGAAAAGACAGCGTGTCTTGGATAAAAATGACAGGGAAATACCGCAGGAGTGGAGATAATTGTAGATCAATGTTTAGCATAAAGCATATATCTGTCCCCTAAAGTCTACAGGGACTTGCGTGTACTGACTGATCTGTGTGGTTGATTTGATGTGCTGGTTGGTTAAAATGTGTGCAGTTAGAACCAGAAGGAAGGTAAGTACTGGGTTTACTATCAGGGGTGGCTGTTTTTGGGGAGTGTGCAGTGGGTTAATCTATTTTTAAAGTGTGCTGTAATTTGAAGCCTGTAACTTTTTTTTCCCTTTCTCCTGCCTGAGGCAGAGTGGGTGTGGTTGGTTAATTGGCTGGCCTAACACACCTGCAGTGGGTGGGGTTAGTTAATTGATAACCTAACACACCTGCAGTGGGTGTCCCTATTTAAACAGAGGCTTCTAACGAATTCTGAGCTTGCGTGTACTGACTGATCTGTGTGGTTGATTTGAAGTGCTGGTTGGTTAAAGTGTGTGCAGTTAAAACCAGAAGCAGTTTGAAAAAGGAAGCGGGTAAACAAGGTATAGTTTATTGAAGTACAGTTTACTGTTAGTACTTCTAAACTTCATAGTTGCTAGAATGAGCAGGATTGAAAATGCCACTCAATGCACATCTTGCCACATGTATGTGCACTTGGAGCAGCTGTTCCAAGGAGCATACCGCTGTGAGAGGTGTGAGCGGGTGGTCTCTTTAGAGTCAGAGATTGCTGATCTGAAGAGGCAACTTGCAATATTGAGGGACATTGGCAATCTTGAAAGGGAATTAGAGCTCACTGAGCAGGCCCTTGCTTCGACTAGTGGTGCAGATGGTGGTGCTGTTAGTGAGGAGCAGGTATGAAGCTTGGTTGCCGTTAGTGAGGAGCATATAGGTAGCTTTGTGACAGTTAGAAGTGGAAGCAGGGGCAATAGGGAGAGTCAGGTCGTTTCTGAGCTGACACAACCCAATAGATTTGCCGTGTTGAGTGAAGATATTGGGAATGTTGAGGCAGAAATGGCAAGGCTGGGGGAGACTAATTCCTCTAGCAGCCAGGGGAATAGTTCCTCCAGCACAGTGGGGACTCAGGATGCTCAGATGCAAAGAAAGATTGTGGTGGTAGGGGACTCCATTATTAGGAAGGTAGATAGGGCAATCAGTTGCCGGGACTGCATGAACCGAACAGTTTGTTGTCTCCCGGGTGCTCAGGTTCGGCACATTGCGGATCGGGTAGACAGATTGTTGGGGGGGGCTGGGATTGACCCGGCGGTCTTGGTACACGTTGGCACCAATGACAAAGTTAGAGAAAGATGGAGGGTCCTAAAAAAATGATTACAGGGATCTAGGCCAAAAGCTTAAGGCAAGGACCTACAAGGTAGTATTTTCTGAAATACTACCAGTGCCATGCGCAACCGCAGGGAGACAGTCAGAGATCAGGGAGGTTAATGCATGGCTAAGAAAGTGGTGCAGGAAGGAGGGGTTTGGGTTTTTAGAGCACTGGGACTCCTTTTCTGAGAGGTGCCATCTATATTCTAGGGACGGATTGCACCTCAATGAAGAGGGGTCTTCTGTGCTAGGGGGGAGAATGCTAAAAAGGTTGGAGGAGATTTTAAACTAGGATTGAGGGGGGAGGGGAATGAAACAGATAATGAACTAAATGGAATAGATAAGGATACAAGGTGGTATGGAGGTAGAATGAGGGCAAGTGCAAGTTTGACAAGCAGTGAGACACCCATAGTAAATTCAGTTAATACTAGAAAACTTCTAAAGACTAAACCAAGTGGGAGCAGAAAGGAAGGAGCAGATAAGATAATAGTACAGGCTGAAAAAAAACTTAAATGCATGCTTGCTAATGCAAGAAGCCTGACAGGTAAAATGGGGGAGCTTGAATTAATAGCTGCAAGGGAGCAATATGATATCATAGGCATTACTGAAAAATGGTGGGATGAAACTCATGACTGGACAGTTAATTTAGAGGGTTATTCTCTTTATCGGAAGGATCGTAAAAATAGAATGGGAGGTGGAGTATGTTTATATGTTAAACCGGATCTAAAACCTATTATAAGGGATGATGTCTATGAAGGGAATGATGAAAATGTAGAGACATTGTGGATAGAAATTAGCAGTGGAGGTAAAAGTATAAAGAAATTGTTTGTGGGAATATGCTATAAACCACCAAATATCTGTGATATTGAGGAAGCGAAAATTCTTTTGCAAATGTAGAAGGCATTAAAACTGGGTCATGTTTGCATAATGGGGGATTTTAATTATCCAGACATAGACTGGGGCAATGAGATTAGCATTACAACAAAAGGAAACAGGTTTTTGGGGGTGCTTAAAGATAATTATATGACCCAAATTATTGAGGAACCAACCAGGAGAGGGGCAGTTCTGGATTTTGTCATATCAAACAATGTAGAAGTAATAACAAATATTCAAGTCCTGGAACATTTGGGTAACAGTGATCATAACATGGTCTCATTTGAAATAAATGATCAAAAAACAGATTACTTGGGTTCAACAAAGACTTTAAACTTTAGAAAAGCAGATTTTAATAAACTGAGGTCTAATCTAGTAGTAATTCAATGGGATGATGTTTTTGCAGGGAAAATGTAGAAGATAAATGGGCAGTCTTTAAAACATTGTTAGAAAAGCACACTTATCAGTGTATACCCTTTGGTAATAAGTATAAAAGAAATAAGTCAAAACCAATGTGGCTAAATAAACAGGTAGGGGAGGAAATGGACAAGAAGAGGAAGGCATTTCGATTCTTTAAGTCAGAAGGGCAATTAAATTAGCTAAAATGGATAATGAAAAAAGGATTGCAATAGAAAGTAAGGTCAACACTAATAAGTTCTTTAAGTACCTTAATAACAAAAAAATGAGAAAAGAAAATATAGGACCCTTTCAGTGTGAGATGGGAAGGCAGATTATTGGAGATAAGGAAAAGCTGAGGTATTAAACAAATTCTTTGCCTCTGTGTTTACCAGGGAAGAATCAAGTTCAATAGTAGTGCCGCAGGAGGAAGCCACAACCTCCATATTAATGAACAATTGGTTAACTGAGGAAGAAGTTCATAAGCGACTTGAAAAAATTTAAGTAAATAAGCATCTGGCCCCGATGGCATACATCCAAGAGTTCTCAAGGAGTTAAGCTCAGTAATAGCAAAACCATTATATTTAATATTCAAGGATTCCATTTTCACATGCTCAGTACCACAAGATTGGCGTGAAGCAGATGTGGTGCCTATATTTAAAAAGGGAGCTAGATCACAACCGGGAAATTACAGACCTGTAAGCCTGACTTCAATAGTAGGGAAACTACTTGAAGGTTTAATACGGGATAATATTCAGGAATATCTAATGGAAAACAAAATTATTAGTAATAGTCAGCATGGATTTATGAAGGATAGATCTTGCCAAACTAACCTTATTTGTTTCTTTGAGGAGGTAAGTAGGAATTTAGACCAGGGTAATGCAGTTGATGTGGTCTACTTAGATTTTGCAAAGGCTTTTGATACGGTTTCACACAAGAGGTTGGTGAACACAATAAAGCAAATTGGACTCAGTAATAATATATGCACCCACTTGAAAACTGGTTAAAGGGCAGACAACAGAGGGTTGTCATAAATGGAACTTTTTCAGGTTGGGCTAAAGTCGTGAGTGGAGTACCTCAGGGATCGGTACTGGAACCCCTGCTTTTTAACTTGTTTATTAATGACCTTGATGTTGGGATTGAGAGCAAAGTCTCCATCTTTGTTGATGATACTAAATTGTGTAAGGTAATAGAATAAGAGCAGGATGTAATTTCTCTTCAGAAGGACTTGGAGAGACTGGAAACGTGGGCAGGTAAAAAGCAGATGAGGTTTAATACAGATAAATGTAAGGTTATGCATTTGGGATGCAACAATAAAAAGGCGACTTACAAATTAAATGGAGATATATTGGGGGAATCCTTGATGGAGAAGGATTTAGGAGTGCTTGTAGACAGCAGGCTTAGCAATAGTGCCCAATGTCATGCAGTAGCTGCAAATGCAAACAAGATCTTATCTTGTATCAAACGGGCAATGGATGGAAGGGAAGTAAACATAATTATGCCCCTTTACAAAGCATTAGTATGACCACACCATGAATATGGAGTACAATTTTGGGCACCAATCCTAAGAAAAGACATTATGGAACTAGAGGGAGTGCAGAGAAGAGTCACCAAATTAATAAATGGGATGGACATTCTAACTTATGAGGAGAGGCTAGCTAAATTAGATTTATTTACATTAGAAAAGAGGCGTCTAAGAGGGTATATGATAACTATATACAAATTTATTGAGGGTCAATACAAGGAGCTTTCAAAAGAACTATTCATCCCACGGGCAGTACAAAGGACTCGGGCCATCCCTTAAAGTTGGAGGAAAGGAAATTTCACCAGCTACAAAGGAAAGGGTTATTTACAGTAAGGGCAGTTAAAATGTGGAATTCATTCCCATGGAGACTGTGATGGCAGATACAATAGATTTGTTCAAAAAAAGGTTGGACATCTTTTTAGATGGGAAAGGTATACATGGATATACCAAATAAGTATACATGGGAAGGATGTTGATCCAGGGATTACTCCGATTGCCAATTCTTGGAGTCAGGAAGGAATTAATTTTTTCCCCTTAATGGGGATTTTTGTTTGCCTTCCTCTGGATCAATAAGTAAGTTAGATATAGGATAAAGTATCTGTTGTCTAAATTTAGCATAGGTTGAACTTGATGGACATACTTCTTTATTCAACCTCATCTACTATGTAACTATGTAACTATGTAACATAGAGAAGGAAGGGTAGATCGCAAGTATCATCTATCTTGTTGTGTCACAGTGATGAATAGTTAGCTGTTCATATATATCCCAACATCAGAGACTCAGACATGAACCTACAAGGGTATATGCATTCCCTTAGTATTCCTTGTATATGCTGAGTCTGTGGAGATCATCTAAGGATAGGTCTCCATATTAGTAATACCTATCATAGATCATATATATTCTTGTTAGACAGTTAGTGACTTGATTACCACACCTTAAACAGGTAACTTAATTATACTGCAAAGAGATGTACATGTGAGAAATCATGTCACATCAATTAATGTAATCCTCCTCCACATACTATTAAACCAGAGTGTGTAGGAAGTAGTGTAAAGGGTTTCATAACTTGTTGTGGTATCACTCTTATGAATGTTCAGTATACCAGACATAAGTATATCCATGTAATAGCCGCTGGACTCAAGTTCCAGACAAATACGACCTGATAGTACTGGGGACCTCCAATGCAATCCTTCTCCCAGTTCCACTCGTGCACTCCCTGATGACATCACTACGGTGACGTCAGTAAAAAAATGACATACGTTTCACGCCCTCAAGGCGCTTTGTCAAGGTGTAGGGAGTGATATCAAGCCTATCCTGTCTGGTATACTGCTTTACATAGCAGTTACTGAGCCCCTACCAATTTTCCAATTAGTGCAGGAGTGCCAGTCTGGACATCACCCTCTATTGAATGGTATGTGAATGTGTAAGGCTGACTGAGAGAAATATGTGTCAGTTTATTATATTCACACCAGGGAAATTGTGCACCCTGTTTGCCTCTCTAGTAAGGTAACTATGATACTGGCTTTAGCCAGATTTTAATTGCACTAATCACATAAGCTCATGCTTTATTTAACCCCTTCAGGGCTTTCACACTTTTTTCACCAGTCCATGGGACAACTATTACATATATATAGTGTAGGTACTTGCATACGGGTATGCCTTGATGTGGCATGGAGGCTTACAAATGCTTTGACCAAAGGGTTTAACAAAATACCCTTTTTCATGAGATTATTATTTTATTTTAGCCTAATTGGTAGGAGCGCAGGAATCGTTCTTTTTGTTTTTATTTATTCATATATAAAGACACAAAAGAGAAAAAGGGGTCTAATGAAAGCACTCAAAATGTGGTGAACATAATAAAATGGATTTTATTGACAACTCAGAAAAATAAAAACATAAACACCAACCGCTAAACACCAATGTCAAACTGCTGATCAAAAATAAATGTATAAATAGTGAAAGCAAATATATAAATACACAAACAAAGAAAAAATGAACAACCAGGAATAACAAATAAATTAGCTACTAGGAAACGTAGAAATACAAATCCAGGGGGAAAGAAATTCCCCCTGGAGGTGTCAAAAAGACCGGCCGGTCAGAGTAATATCTTCCTAAGCAGAAAAATAAATGACAATATTCACAAGAGAATTATATAACAGAACCCACATACTGTAATACAGGCTAACAAAATATGGTAATGATATAAGTAATTTGCCTAAACATTCTACATACTAAGTAGGAGCAGGAAGGAGAAATACACTTCCAATGTAAAGATAACATAAGGCAGTCCCAAATAATATCCCGAAAATATATATAATTCTCAGGTTGAAAATAATAAATAATAACCCACAGTGAAAATCAGCAGCATAGATCTGAGAAGGGAGACATCAGATGATATAATAGTAACTCCCTTTAACCAAGTAGTTGTAGTCCCATAACATCATTGCTAAGTGTATCATATATAAGCAGGGACATGCATGAGATCTGAGACCCAGCTCCATAGATGTAAGCCTGATACTTGCTTGCAGCTGTTATGGCACAAAAGGAGAGGGGACTTCCAGAATCCAAATGTAGCAGTGAGAACTCCCAATACCCTCAGCTTAGGGTAAACCGTACAGCAACTGGACATGGCAGGCAATCAGAAACAAAACAGCAGCAGCAGTCAGGCAGTGATCATCACGGAGCAGCAACGGGTCATAGAAGACGCGGGTGGTGAGGATACTCCGATGGCCTTTTCGCCGCAAGGCTTCATCATCGGGGCCCCCGATGAAGCCTATGGTGAAACGTACATCGGGTACGTGTGACGTCAGCTAACCAGCGATGTCAGCTGATTCGGAGAGGCAAGGACGTCCTACTAGAACGCTCTGACAAAATTTTATGTTTGTATCCTCAATTTATATGCTACAGATGCAGCTACCAGTATTAGAACACTTAACTGAGAAATTCCTGGGAGATTCTGGGGCAGTCTCACAGTAAATGCCTCAACATTTCTGTAAAATTCTGAATGGCCCATCGGATTAACACAGCAGGGGGTCCATGCAGTCCCATTCAGTTTGCAGGGACTCCCTGCTGTGTTGATTAGATGGGAAATTAAGAATCTCACAGAAATGTTGAGGCAATGTTGAGGCATTTACTGTGAGACTGCCCCAGAATCTACCCAGGCAGAGTTCTAATACTCGTTGCTGCATCTATATATATATATATATCTATGGTCATACATGTTTACTCTTGTATACAACCACTGAGCTGAGTACTGGATATAACACTTCTAAATTTGCAAGAAGTGTTTTTCCTTTAGTACTACCCAACTGAGCAAATAAAGGCTATTTTGCTCAGTGGTGGAGGGGCTACTATACCCACCCTCTTATTTGGGTTGCTAGTTTCAACTTCCACATCGGATTTTCATCTAGCATTTAACCCTATATTACGGTCTCTTGGGATTTTACATCACCCTAGTATTATACGTACTAGACAGTTCACCACATGGTGATATCACTCTTTGGCATTATTTTACATATGAAGCTTTTATTTTCACTGTCAGTCTAATCAATGCACAGTCTTGATATTATTGCATAGATACATCATTGTTTTGGGTTCATTATACCCTATGTAGGTCAAAGGAGTCACAACACAATTACTACATTGTGAGTAATTGTTATATTTGCTCTACCTTCACACAGTGTTGTTCTATCACTCCTTTACCTTTGTTAAGCCTCTCCGACTTTTAATTTAATGTTTATTCATTTGTTTGTTTTGGTCTCTATCCCATACATCTATGTTTTAATGATATACTGCTGCGGCAGACTTTATTCTAACAAATCACCGGTTTGTGACAGTGGGTGGGGGAGTGGGGAATGTGGATGGACTGGGCGCTTCCCAATTAATATTAGATTGGTGTAATTAGTGACACACCTTAGATACACAAAATAAACCTTACACCACAAAGTGATAATAAAAATAATAGTGTACAAGTGCAGCTCAACTTCCTCTGGTGGGACAGTTCCAAGTC
>WSYH01014506.1:0-15543 GCA_036426205.1 Ascaphus truei | reverse complement strand
AGGAAGATGTTTTTGCCAGGTTGTGGAGAAGAGAAGAGAAGAGAAAATTTTTTTTTTTATTAAAATTTTTAAAAAAAAATTTGGTCATCACTCAGGCAAGCAAGCAGTGGTGGGCGAAGTTAATACAGGAGCATGCGCCGTAAGTAATTCCTGCTTGTCAAGCAGGATGTGATGGAAACCAGACACACGTTTACATAACAAAGGAAATGGGTGGGAGAGATGTACTGCATTGCACGAAGATAGAAGTTGAATACCATCGTGCAGAGTTAATTATCCATGAGCGAGGGGAGAGAGCGCCTCTCTTTGAGGAGAGCGCTGTAATGCCGAAATGTGACACTGACACTTTGTTACAGTAACTGTACATGCCTATGCGTTTTTTTAACAATTTCAAATGAGACATACCGTACGCAGCACAGCACTGAAAATGCATGGATACTTTAAATATGCAAATTTAAATTACTGGCAAGCGCCACACACAGACTTGTTTACTGACGTAGGTTGAACCAAGAAGGTATTACTTCCAAGACTGAAAAATCGATCTGATCTAGCCGATTTAGACTCTAAAGGCGGACGCACTGTATGAGTATAATGGATTTTAGAGCGCCAATACCGCCAATACCAATGATCCTTAGTCTCTAAGGCAGGGGGGGGCAAACTTTTCTCAAGCGAACCCCTGTATGCTTCAGTGGATCGGCCCGCCCCCCATCCCTGCCCTGACTCGGCCCCACGGAAATGACGTGCGGGGCCATGTGACCCCACGGGCACTGTAAGCAAGTTGTTATAGAGGGCTCGTTAGGTTCCCCGGCCTTTATTTAAAGGATTGTGGTGAGGACGAGCGTGACCTACAATAAATGCTGCGACCCTTGTCCTCTAAGGACGGTAGTCTTCGCGGTTCCCCCGAGTTCTTCCGGAGCGATCAATTGCCAACGATATCAAAGGCCAAAAGCCATTTGGCCCCCACTGTCTCTCCTACACGTTCTCCCATTGGTTAGCACCGCAAGGGCGAATCCAGTGCTCTGTGTTTCATACATTACGAAGAAAAGCAATGGATAGATCAGTTTTTAAAAAAAACTAAAAACAGAATGATTTGCAAGTCAAAGAATAAAAAAAGTAAGGACAGCTCAGAAGGGAGATTGATTGGAAGGAAAGGGACGTCAGTCTGCCGCTGCTACAGCAAGCTCCTCCCGGCCGTGCATCATGATGGGAGGGGGGAAAGGGGAAAGGAAGAAGGACAGCGGATGAGAGCGGAGGACGAGAGTCGAGAGTAAAACTGAAGGGGGAGAGGGATAAGAGTGGGGGGGGGGAAGGGAAAGAGGAAGGCAGATTGGATGAGGGGAGAGCAGAATTGAGGGGGGGGGGAGGAGATGGGGAGGGATGGGGGGGGGGAGAAAGGGGAAGAGGAGGATGGGGGGGGAGGAAGGAAGGGGAAGAGGTAGGGGGGGAGAAAGGGGAGAAGAGGAGGTGGGGGTAAGAAAGGAAAGGAGGGGGGAAAGAAGGATGCATTAAGGAGTTGTAATAATTCATTTAAAAAATTGAGCTACCCAGTATTATTATAATACTATCCAAAAATGTACCCAGAGCACAAGCAAACAGAGAGCAAGTCAATGAAATAAAAAAATCACTTTAGTAGAAAAAACATTATTTTTTTTTAAACGGAGGGTTTGCAAACAACTCCTACGCGTTTTGTGCGTTATGAACTTTATGAAGGAGTGATACATTTTTTGGAGAGCTCTTGACTCTACACGGTGCCCGCCCTGAGGGTCAGTACTGGGGGTAGATACAGTGAGTAATTATGATTGTGTCTCTACGGACGATCATAATGAGGTAGGGGAAGGGTATAGTTTTATGCCACCGACACATCAAGGAGTATTTGTCTGTTCTAGAACTTCAATGATAAAATCACTGATAATTTAATAATTATGGATTTATTTGCCCATATGTTTTGTTCCCAGTGCTAGTATATGAAATTAATACAGAGTACTTGAGAACCAGGACCACTTTTTGCCATGTTTTGCAGTTTTAAAGGGTTGAATATGTAAGTATTTGACGTATTACCATAATCAGCCCTAATTTCCCCTATGCAGCCATCAGATCTTCGTTCGGCTAAAGGATGACTTCTCTTAACCTCCATTGTATATTAAAGTCCTCTCTCACCTTAACCTTTCGTGTACTGACAGCACCAACACCTCTAGAGATGCCTTCATCACCAATACCCGACTAGCACCCTTACGCTTTCAACATGTCACGTCTAATTACCCACGCCTGCACCACTGCCTGCCATTTCGTTTTGCTACCCCCGCGCGCACCCTCACCTGAACACCCCGATACCCGTCTAATCTCCTTTAGTTCCCTTTCCCTGCCCCTTATCTTGTACCTACCCCCTTATGCGCGTGTCTCGTCCCTAACGTTAGGTCCCTCCCGCTGGGTCATATCTCCATCGTGGTCCCTTCTTTTCTTATCTTTTTGACGTCCCTTTACTTTCGTAAATCTGCTTTCGTTCCCAACACCTCTTTGTTTCGCTCCCTATTCTCTCTACTCTCCCTTATTTTTTTACCTTTTCTCTCCCCTCTCCCCCCCCCCGTCACCAAACCCTTTTTCTTTCTTCTGTTTTCTGCTCATTATTCCTTTCTTACTGCCTCTTATTCT
This sequence comes from Ascaphus truei, assembly GCA_036426205.1. Classification (NCBI taxonomy): domain Eukaryota; kingdom Metazoa; phylum Chordata; class Amphibia; order Anura; family Ascaphidae; genus Ascaphus; species Ascaphus truei. The sequence continues at coordinate 12,897 of WSYH01014506.1, read as the reverse complement.
TGCCCTTCGCCTCTTGGAGTTTGATCCTTTTATACACCCCTTTTAGCCCCTCTCCCCCTTTCTGTATCTCTTGCTGTAGTCTTTATGTGGCTCGGCTCATGTTTCTCGCTACTTGGTTCACCCCCCCTCCCCGCATTTATCTACGCCTTCTCGCCCTTCGCCTCTCCTGTCCCTGTACTCTCCTCTTCTCTTTGCCTCTTTTTTACCTTGGAGTCAGTTGTTAATCCCTGTTCCCTTCGTCTCTCCTCTCTCCCTCCCTTTGTTGCTTGACTATACTCCTTCATCTCCTTCATTCACAAATTACCCGGACTGCACCCTCTCATCCACCTTTCAGACACACCTCATTAACGACGGCGATACAAGTAGCGCCGTGGATGATACTATACCAACTCATATATAAATCGATGGGGCCCCCTGCAGATGACTTAACAGATCACCCTTTCTTACGTCTCTGTGAACGTTCTTCCTACCCCTACCAATTAGATTGTAAGCTCTTTGGGAGCATGTAACTTTTATGTCTGAAAACTTATTCCAAGATCTGTATTTGTTATTATATTGATTATCACGTGTATTGTATTACTGCGGGTTGAAGCGCTATGTACATTAATGGCGTATATAAATAAAGACAAAGATACATAGAGACCATATGTATTTGTATTCATATTGCTATTGCATAGATTAAATAAGTTGTGTTTTTTCCCCATGTGATTTGGATTACTTCAGGCAAGGTGGGGGCCCCGACTAATATAACGGATGAAAAGGGAGACTACATTAACGATTGCTCACCACTGCTTAAACGACTGTTATAGTTCCTTCACGAAGCAGAATCTTTGAAAATCAGGTAAAAAAGGGTTATTCCATCCTGTGTGACTACAGGTCACATATAGTATGTATGTTCATTATGATCCTGACCCACAGAAGCAAGATGCCAGGAAATATAAAACACCCAAATGTTGTATATTAAACATTATTATTAAACAAAATAGCATTCATTAGACAGCATGTCTGCATTCCATTATATTGTGAGGTCCTCTGCATTAACACCAAACTGCAAAAAAGTGTTAAACAAAACCATGCAGTGAATATTATAAAATAGGATCTTCGCTATTGCGTACTTGCATTATAGAATAACGCACATATCTCAAAGACTCAGGATTTTAAAAGAATTTTATGTGACAATATCCCCCCCCCGCCACCAATGAATGACATACGTGTATAATGTCAGAGTTTATGATGTAATAATCAAAATTCATAGCATGGAATGGCCATGCATGCAAGCTTCTATAAGCACACATTTTGAATTGGCAACTACGCGAAGGCTTCGACTTTTAGTTTTGCAAAACCACTCTTCATTTGTCTATGCCTACCATAGGCCTGTAATGAAAAAACAAAGGATAAAAGCTACATGCCATATAAATAAAATATATTTTATAAGTAATATAGTTTTGTGCAATTTAAATTGTGCAAGTACTAGAGCCTTGTGAGGATAATAATTGTTCGTAGCGTAAGGGACTTTGCTATTGTTTTGGAGATTCACTGTTCCATTCATAAAAGTTCCACATCTGTTCAAGTTATTTTAGCGTCTTTATCGCCCCTAGGAATTGGTACGAAGAGGAAGACTGGGATTAACTCGGCATGGCTAGACCCATCTCCTAATTGGGACCCTGTTCTCATGATGCTACAATGGGCTTTCACTGACCGAACCAGAGTGATGACACAATTTAATTATAAACTTTTTGACTCGTGACTCGGGAAAGGGGCATATCCAAACCTAGGGGACTATATTAGCACATATTTCTGACTTGATTATTCTCTTATTAGACAACACAAAAAATCCGATATTAAAACACATATAATCCAACGCTCCAGTATTCATGTATGTACTTATGCTTTAGTCATGGTGGGTAGTGGCTTTGTTGTCCTTGATGAAGGAAATCAGAGCTTTGAATAAACTTTAGTGCATCTTTGAAGTCAGGTTGGTGGGAGGCGCAACGTGTTAATTACAAAAGCACTCCTGTGAGGTAACGCTTTTTTTTTTGTTTTTGCCCTGAAAAGATTATAGTAATTTATAGCAATCAATTTTATTATCAATTCTGTGAAGCAATTTATGGTTCCACATAAACTAAGCATAATTTACTGCAACACATTTTCAATGTATGGATACGATCAAATTTAGTCGGGTCTTTTGCATCAGGTCTTTGCTTCTGCAATTCTGCCTCATATGCATCAACTTGCAATTGAGTGTAACAGGAGAAGGTTAGAAGGAGGTTACATGATGCAGAATTGGAAAATGAGACAGGCAATCTTAAGTACAAACGGGGTGAGATGCATTAATAAACAAACCAATTTGATAAGTTCCTTATCTATTTGTTTCCGATTCGTTGATGTTTCGTGATTTGGACAGCATCCATAGAGCAGTGTTATTTAAAACAGGGGGTCCACAGGCATATCTAAAGGAAGTTCCCTGTAATTGCAGGTTCATTTGAAAATGTACCAAATACAGCGAAGAATTTACAATTGTATATGATCTCAGACATGCTATTACAGCGGGTGGGAGTTCCTTACAATGCTCTGATCTCAGATGGCCATTAGAGGGTTGGGGTTCCTCACAAAGTCACAATATAATTATGGGTTCCTTATTAACCAAAAAAAAAAAAAGAAGTTGAGACAATACCGTTCTTGGAGTCAGTATCATTACAAATACAATACAATATGAGTACGGTGAGAGTAAAACACAAGTAAAGGGGGGGGCCTCCTCAGTTGAAAGGGAACCAAGGCAAGAGACAGGGACTACATGTTAGCCCAAGACCTTTTATGAAAAGCTTTTTTTTTGACACGTTATGACATTTCAATGGTAAAAAAAGATTTTGGGAGGGGCGTCTCTACAGTCTATGGCCTCTATGCGATCTTGTTTGTGGTCGTCATCCTCAAAGGTCATGTAAATTACTGTTCAGTGTGATTTGTCATATTAGGCAGACAAACACAAAAAAAGAAGAGCTGAAATGCTTGAATTAGCAGAACGAGTTAAAGCAAAAACAGATTAAAGCATTACTAATAAGGTAAATGAGTTTACAAATACACTAAGTAGGTTCTAGTGGAATTGTCTCATTATGTAAATCAAACCTAAAAATTACATTCCTTACTTATCTATGAGATTGTCTGAATTAGATCTGTCTGTGAAAGTATCCTTCAAACGCTTCATCCCAACAAAGCCAAAATTTCATGGCCATCCTAAAACATGAATGAAAAAATAAATACGTTAATCCCATTAAAAAGTAGCTTTATAATTCGATTAAAAAAAAAAAAAGAAGCAAACTTAATTTGAAGTCCAATCCATAATACAAAAAAAACATTTTTGTGTGGCCTTTAAGAAGAATTTATGTGCCTCTGATTTACAGTGTCTTTTTAGGACATCTAGCAAATCCGATTGGTTTGTCTAGTATATCAGGACTAAGTGACCTGGACTATAAACCGGAGTTTGCCCGGATGTAATGTTCTGGCCTCCCCCATCCTCCATAAACTCACATTCACAACTCTCACAGCTGTGTCAGAGCTGAAGCCCCCATAACCCCACTGTCACAGCTCGCATTCCCCCCCCCCCCACATCACTGCTTGTTTTCGCCACCCCCACCGTTTTCCAGCGGAATGAGGGGGCGACAGGGGAACAGTGTGTGTCAGGTCAGGTCAGTGACGTTGGTGTTGTGGTCCGTCAATATGGTATTATGTGTGTGGGGGCTTCCCCCCCCCGTTCCTACTGAATCCCTCCCCCACCCCCCCTTTCCGGACACCTCTCCCCCCTCTTTTCCTCTGGACGTACATCTCCCAGCCCACATCTCTGACTACATCGCCCCACCCCCTTCTCTCCTGACCCCGTCCCTCCACTTGCGGATCGATGGGCTCCCAGATCGTGGCGTTCCCGGCTCTTGGTGTGCCGCGCCTAGTTCGGCGGAGACCGCAGCGCGAAGTGTGGACAGGTGAGCGTGACTGAGAGAGGGGGGGGGAGATCAGAGGCGGCTGCCTTGCAGTGGTGTTGTCTTCCCCCTCCCCCGCATCTGTGTCGCAGCGGGTGGGGAGGTGAGGCGCTGCTGAGAGAGGGTGGGGTTAGGTAGCGTGGGGAGTGGGGGGGCTGGGAGAAAGGGCAGGAGAGGCCGCCCTGCGAGGTGGGATTAGGTCTGGGGAAGCACGACGTACGTAGTTCGGGGACCGAAGGGGGGGTCAGGAAAAAAGAATAACTCAAGAGGCGCGACGAGCGAAGGATCGAGATGGCTTCGGGGGCGAGGGTGAAACTACAGGTGCCCCCGGATGCCCGCACCGCTTTGTCGACACGCACAAGAGTGTATTTACTGCTGTCGTTGAGACGTAGACTCATCGAGTCGTACGATTTGTCGGACCCGATGTGTGTGCGTTCGCGTTTTGCACAGGCAACCGCGCAGATCCGATGAGAGCGAACGGGATATTGTGGGTTAAGGGAGTGTTGTGAGGGCTTTCGGGTAGAGTAGCGAGAGGAGAAACGGGAGATGAAGGAAGGATTCCTCCCCGTTTCGTCTGATGCCCGGGATACTCCCTTCGACTGCCTTTCCTTTCAGACTTCGTGCTCCGCTTCTCGCTTTTTCTTTCACACCAGGGGGGCGGCAGGGGGGAGGGGACAGGAGCGGATGAGAAACGGTTGTTTTTCCTTTTGTGTGGTGGGGGCGAAGAGGCAGCTGGAGGGCGGTTTCCCCCCCCCCCCACCGCGCGGCTGTGTGTGGCGATGGCGACACTACCGCATGCTGATGCTGGGCGGGTCGGAGCCTCGGGGGGGAGAAGGGGGGAGTACAAGGGGGGGGGGGGGAGATGGGGCCGGGGGTGTCGGTGGAATGGGGGGGAGCACGGCGGGGAGGTGCAGAGGGGGAAGAGGTGTGTGTGTTGTGTCAGTTGGGGGGAGGTGGCCGACCGCGGGGGGAAAGGTGAGCTGCGGGTGAGGAGAAGAGAGGGCAGTTGGGTGCCGTCATATAGGAGCCACAAATCTGATTGTGCAGAGGCTGAGGAACTCCAATCAGATCCACACATCTAGCACAAACCTCAAAAACAATTCAATTTTATATAATAGATTGTATTTCATGTCATGATTGTTTGCATAGCAAAAAGTACACTTTGCTCTTGCTTTTATAGGATGATGTTTCAAGATTAAAACTTTTTTTAGGAATGCTTTGTTCTCATGTTATTTTCTAAAAAACATGTTTGTTAAAGGGATGTAAATTTCATGAAACCACTTTTGATTCCACAGCGAGTTTTGCTAGCTAGACTTGTTTTTTGTTTAAACCCCCATTTCTGCAGACAATATAGCACACACTGCCACATCTATTATAAACAGAGCCACAAGCAATACATCAACATTTCATAAACAACCTTTCAAATTAAAAGAAGGCCAGAGTTAAGTCGTATCATGTGGTCACAATTACTTTAATCATACACAAAACTTCGCAGTTCAGAACCAGATTTCCCACAGATTTATATTTTATATTTGTAATCTGTGCCCAACTGGAGTGCTGGAAAATGGCACCCCAAAACAACTGCACTGAAGTTCAGGAAGCCAAAATATCTGCACTCCATAAAACTCCGCCTGCTGTCCAGATCGTCCGCGGGGCGATGGGGAAAACGTCAGGAAAAAATAATAATCAATAATATAATTACAAGGGGAAAGAGCCTTGTTTCTTTACTGGGAAGTGACCTCCAATATACAGCAAGAAGAAACAAAGAAGCCCAATACACATCCAATATGACAAAAATATTAGATTATGTTTTCTTCTTTCATTAAGGATGGGTCATTTAATTTTAATACTAGTAAAGCTATTAACTAGTCTTATCATGCTAACATGCCCAGCTATGTCGGCTTCTTTGGCTTTTCCTTTTGATGAAAAAATATGGAGAGCTTTTTTAAAAAAAACCAAAAAAAAAAACAATTTTTTCCAAGGAATTTTTTCAAACATCGATTCAATGAAAACAACCTAGCATAACTGGGGACAGCACATATTTTAGAAGAATATTTTTGCCATACTCCCCCATTGATGACAGAAGGCATGCAGTGCAATACATAGCTAGCTCTTCTAGCTGCCAAAAGAGCTAATCAACACAGGTTTAACTGCACTTCTTTAATTGCAGGTTTTCCCAAAATGCTTCTGCCCTATATGATTTTTTAAAAAAAAATTTGATGAACTCAAAAATGTATGATTTGATTGCAATGTACAAAAAGAAAAGGGGGGGAGGGACAAGGTTACAAAAAAAAAAAAGGGAGGGGGGGGGGAGGAAGGGGGGGGGGAGGAGACCCTCAGCGAGTCCAAAGCTCGGATACAGGAATAAGATTTCAACATAACATTTCATTGTCAAATTACAGCCTTGTGTATTTTCCACGCATTTTCCCTATGTGAGCGGCCCGTTAAGAGCTTTGGAGCCCTAGGCTCTTGCGTCTATCAAGGACCTACTTGATCTGGTGCTTCCTGACCCAACCCTCTGAGGGACAATTCAATTAGCTCCCTACTGGGAGCCCTCTTATTTACTTTATGCAGACAGAATTGACCCCTGTCATCCAAGCCTGGACGGATAAGTGCTGCAACAATCCAGGTTTGCCCACACCATTAAGTAGATCCCCGCGCAGGAGCATTTCATCAAACACAATGCGTTTCCATGTGGCAAATAACCCTAATTGTTCTCTTTGACAACGGGGGGACTCCAACCTGTTTCCCCGGGCCAGTTCGACACCTACACTGCCGTGGGTATATATGGAAACCAAACTTATTCTCTTGTCTGGACAGGATGTTCTGATGGTTCTGTTAATAAAAAGAGCTTACATTGACATGGAGCATTCTTGAGTCCGGACCGATCACTTCTCCAAAGGAAGGACAACCACATGGTGAAATGATGAATGAGGCTGACCTCGTATCCTTGGGGCAAATGAGGGGATCTATTAAGTGGGGTCAGATCCCAGCACATCAAACAGTTTTGTACGCATTTTCTCCCTTATGACTGGGAGATTGAGCATTTGGCTACTGCCATTCCAATCCTCTACGTCCAGTCCTTGCCCCCAAATCTTGTTCCACTGGATCATAATTTTTGTTTTGTTGTTTGTGGCGACGATTGGGGGGTGAACACGGTTAAACCAATCCATACAAAAGTGATTTGTGCCAGTGTCCCGGTCATTTAGATACAGAGCTTCAAATCTAGTTTGGGGATTACATGGGGGCCCAATCCCAACATAAAGCCTTCTTAAGTTTGCAGGTAATGGAAAATGTATCTGCTAGGCAATAATCCTTTTATTCTGAAAAGCTTTCAAAACGGCTTTAGGTTTGTAAGTCTGGGCCACAGGTCCTCGAGTCTATGGAGCCCTGACTCTAGCATGTTGAGAAGCTCATCCCTGAGAATCCTGAGGTTTAAGTTTGAATTCCCGTTAGGAGGAATTAGAGAGTCGGGACCGTCAGAGAGTTGTAATGAATTCAACGAAGCCCATAATTCAGTGAATGCGCAAGTGTTGGCAATTCGATTGTTCCTAGCCCTTTTGTTTATTGGGATCCAGAGTAGTATATTATGGAGCTCGTCGTTGAACAAAGAAGCTTCTAATTCTATCCATGGTTCTGGCCGACGATGTTGGGTGCCAAAGGACCACTGGCTTACAATGCGGCGGCGTATAATAGGAAATTAGGCACGGTAGGAGCAAGACCCCCTGCTTTATGGGAATGTGAAGATCTGCCTCTTAATCCTGGGCTCTTTTCCTCCAATGACATGAATCTTTTGATCAAAGGGAACTGTGGCTAGATATCTAATTTCTATCACGGGTCGGCAGCGTTTGGAACAGATATAGGAGGCGCGAGAAGAGAGAAGATTCATTTTTATAATTAGTTCTCCCCAAGATATCATTGTGGTCAGCCCATGCCCCAAACTTTCGCCTCTGAGGGCACCCTAATCTGGTGATAATTTTCCCACGTATAGTGAATTGTAGCCTTTGGTAATGATAACTCCTCGGTTGCATTAAAATCAAAATGTAATTCACATAAATTTTAACCATTACATGTGGAGGTTGTATATTGAGGGCCTTCAGATTTGCTTGTTATTTATTGTAAATACCGTAGATTGTTGGAATACAGACAAGGTGGCGAAGAGATAAGGGAGTGACGTCACCAGCTGTTGGAAACCGTAGGAAGACATCATCAGCACAAGCCTATTTATAAGATTGTCATTACCTGAATCCTTGATGATATACGGTTTTACGTATATTAGTGCCAGCGGTTCCATCACATGCTAGATAGTAATGGTGACAGAGGACCTCCTGTCTTGTACCATTTCTTCTAGGGAACCCACTGACACAGTTTTACTTTGTGCTGAAGGTTGGTGTATAGGCCATGATATCTGGTAGTAATGATCTTTAAAATCAAAGATCTGTAACTCTCTCCATCATATGACTCAGTCCGTAGCGGCCAAACACTTTTCTCGGCAGTTCCCAAACAAGTACAGACTGAACCCCGTTTTTATATACGCGGCCTCCGGCCCCCCATCAGACGGGTTATAACCGGGGTGTTGCGCCAAATTAAAAAATGGCCACTGGCTGCCCTTCGGAACAAGGGAGAGGCAGGAGTAGGACCCAGCAGTCCCCAGCCGTTCCCCAGAAGCCCCACACTTTCCCCCAATCAGAACGTATCCCCCAGAAGCCTCAGCACTTCCCCCAGCCAGGCACGTTCCGCCAGACGTTCCCCAGCATCCGCCCCAGCTAGCACGTTGCACCCAGAACAGTTCCCCCAGCCACAGGAGTTGAGGCGCCTGCAGCCACCGCACGTTCCCCACGCACCCGAGCACCACCAGCAAGGTCGGAAGCGGGGGGGTTGTGGTGGTAAGTTTGTATGTTTTCCAAATTTTTGTTTTTTATATTATATTAATATATATACATGTATACTATATACTATAATAATGTATATTATACATATCTAATATATATAATATATAATATACATATCTATACACACACACACACACACAGTGGTCGACCAAATCCACCAAACAAAACCCACTACCGCCGAACACAAAATCTACTCGCCATCTAGTACCAAACGTTGTGCTGCTTGGGCAATAGGAGCATCGCCACGATGTTAAATCCAATCGTCGCCCAGGGCGTGGCAAATGTATAGGTTTGTCGAACACGTGTAATATATATATATATATATATATATGAAAAAGAGAGGAGGAGGCGGCACGCCCCATAGTAGATACAATCACCTAGTCTCAGATATGTAACGTAATTAGGGAAGGAGGGATGGCAGGGGGGGTTAAAAAAGAGTGAAACACTTGCCACCAAAAATAGTACAGGTAAAATAGCATGTTGTGTGATAATAATAACCACCATCCGTTGCTGCGCTGCCGTACTGGGGGAGGATACTCCCGTACTAGACTAACAGGTAGTGGGCCACGTCCCAAGCAAGATTGTCCAGGGCCATGGTGTGTCGAAGAATTGCCAAGGTGGTCATAGTAAAGTGGCTCCTGTTTGCAAGGCCTCTATGTCAGCGGTGCGCAAACTGGGGGCGCAAGAAAGTTATGTAGGGATATTGAGGGCGCAGGCGCGTGTGGATAAACCTGTGGGGCGGGCAGAGCTGTGCCAGGCTGCTTCCAGTCTCGTCTGCTGTCTTGCAGAGGGGGCGGGTGGGCGGACTTGCAGAGGAGGGGCGGGGGGCCTTCAGAGGGACCTTCCCTGGCCACAGACAAGCCTTCTCCTCCTCCTGTCTTTTACCAACGCCCTGTTTTCAGCTGCACCATGGGGGGACCGGAGCAGTTTAGACTATACTCCCTCACCCCACGTGTGTGTGGTGTGTGTGTGTGTGGGTGTGTGTGTGTTATATGTGAGAAATGTGTGTGTATACTGTAAGTGTGTGGTATAATTGTGTGTTGTATATTATGTGTGGTGTATCGTAGAAAATGTGTGTGTATCCTTATGTAGTGGTTATGGTATATGTTGATGTGTGTTTGTGTATGTAGTGGTGTGATAGCCATATGTATGTGTGTGTTTGTGTGTAAAAAGTATGGAATGTGTGTGTGTGTGTGTGTTTGTGTGTTGTAGTATATACTATTATATATATATGTGTGTGTGAATGTGTTGTGTTGTGGAGTGGTTGTGTGTGTGGGTGTGTGTGATTTGTGCTGTTGTTGTGTATATATATGGATTGTGGGTGTGGTGTGTGTGTTGGGGTTGTGGGTGTGGGGTGTTGGGGATTGAGTGTGTGGTGTGTTGGTGGATTATGTGAGTGTTGGTTGTGACTGGTGTGTGTAGTGATTGAGTGTCTTGACTGTGTCTGGTTGGTGCTATTGAGGGGTGTTGTGTATGTGTTGTGGTGTCTTGTAGTGTGTGTGTGTAATTTGTCGTGTGTGTATAGGTGTTTGCTATGTGTGTTGTCTCTGTATTGTGTGTGTGTGTTGTGTGTGTGGTGTGTGTTGTACACTGTGTGGTTTGTGTGTATATATATGATGGCCGTTGTGTGTTTTGTTTGCGTGTTGTGGTTGTGCAGGCCTGTTTTTGTATGTGTGATGTTGTGATTGAGTGTGTGTCTAGTGTTGGTTTGTGATTTGGCTGGTCTGGTTGTGTGTATACTTAGTTGTGTGTGTGTGGTTGTGTGATATTATTCTGGACCTGTGTGTTGTGTGTTGTGGTGTGTGTGGTGTGTGTGTGTGTGTGTGTGTGTGTGTGTGGTGTGTGTGCTGTGCCTGGTGGTTTGTCTGTGTTGTGTGTGTTGTGTGAGTTGTGTGTTGTGTGTTTGGTGGTGACTTATTGAGTGTGGTTGTGATGTGGTGGGTAGTGATGGTGTGGTGTGTGCTTGTGTTGTTGTGATGTTTGAGTGTGTGTTTGTGTGGTGTGTTTGTTGGTTGTGGGTGCTTGTGCATTGAATGGCCAGCGTGTGCACAAACTGAGGGGGGACCGCCCCAGGGCCAGATTTTTAGGCGGGGCGCGTGCAGCCAAAACCTGGTTGGCAGCGAAAGGAAAAGATGTCGCGCCAGCGGGCGGCTCGGCCAAATAGAATAGTGCGGTGGGTGGGCCACGTGATTCGGAGTGATGGACGCGGAGGAGCCACGGCCCAGCCTGGTGCTGTGATGTCAAACGCCCCTCCTCCGGTTGTCTGCATACAAGCGCTTTGGGGTTTGCGCTCTCTCCGCTGGCAACCTGCTTCGCTAGGCGATCCTCTTCAAGTGTGAGGGTAGGCTGCCCAAATATCAATCTCCTATGAATGTACGAAATAATAACAAAACAGTGTAAACACTTCCCCGCTCGTGCTTGTCAAACTTCAGGCAGGACACCCTGTCTCATGATTGGAGAGTTGGTTGATGTCACCGCTCTCACATGGCAGCGTGGACGAGCCTAATTTGTGCAAGAACGAGCTGTGAAGTAGTCGTAGTATTTTAGGCTCGCGTATAGTGCCGGCGACGCAACGTCGCCCGAAAAACAAAGCTTGGCCCGCGAGCGAGATAAGACGTGACGTGGCGACGACGAACTTTTTTGAGCCGCAATATTGTTATTTTTTAAGGGGCTGTCCTATATGACAGCCCCTGAACCATAATGGCCTGGTCGCCATACGCCGCCGCCGCAAGCGAATACAACTTTCGCATGCGGCGAAGCGGGTGACTCGCGGGCACATATGGCGGCCTTAGACATATATTGTATGTACATTGTATAAACCGTTGAATAAAGGTTTTCTTTTTTCATGGATTTTGATTAACATCAGGCAGGGGGGGCCCAGAAAATATTCATGGATAAAAAAGGGGGGCTCCTTATAAAAAGTTTGCTCACCGCCTGCTCTATGGGCACAGTGCGTGGTCTCGGTTCATAGAGGCCTGCAAAACAAGGAGCCACTTTCTATGACACCTTGCACCCATTTCAACATCCAGTGGGCACCGGACATCTGCTGGTGACGTTGGCCCATCTGTTCGAGATCGGGTATTCACCAGGACGGAGCGCCAGCAACCGGATGGTGGTGGATTATTATCCCACACAATGCCTATTTTACCTGTACTTTTGTGAGTGGGCATTTTTTACCCCCCCTCCCCCTTCACCTCCATAAATATAACAGTTTCACACTAGGGGATGCGTCTCCTCCTCTTTTTTCCTTTAGATTCCCTAGTGGACTGGGTTTGTCATTCTGAGAGCAGCCGAGAGACCCCTTGCACCAGCTCCATTTCTACTTGGACTTTCTATTTGAGGACTGAGTTTTTCACCCATCTCTCTTTTTATTCATTATAATTGTGTATTTACATGCATTTTATATTGATTTAAGTGTTTGGTTTTATGTTATCCCCAGTTACTGTACACAGGCTCAGTAATTATGTGCCACCACAGTATTAGAACTTAATCTTTTGTATTCACTATCTTATTTTTATATATAATATATAATTATATATATGTATAGTTGAATATCACTAGCACAAATCCCTAACTATTACCACATCATTCTCAGAGGCGCTGCTTTTTTCTTTTGTTGTCTAATATATAGATAGTCTAGGGATTATGTGCTAGTGATTATTCAAATATATATATATATATATATATATATATATAAAAATAATAAGTGAATATCAAAAGATTAAGTCTAATACTGTGGTGGCACATAAATGTACTAGATGCCTGTGTACAATAACTGGGGATAACTATAAACAAACAAACATTAAACAATAAAAATGCATGTAAATACACAATTATAAATGAATAAAAGAAGAGGGTAAAAACCAGTCCTCAAATAGAAAGTCCAATGTAGAAATGGAAGCTGGTGCAAGGGGTCTCCGGCTGCTCTCAGAATGGACAAACCACGTCCATAGGGAATCTAAAAGGAAAAAAGAGGAGAGAGCGCATGCCCCATAGTGTGAAACTGTATATTTAATGAGGGAAAGGGGAGGAGG
>WSYH01014505.1:0-15545 GCA_036426205.1 Ascaphus truei | reverse complement strand
AGAGAGAGTGCGTGTCAGAGAGAGTGCGTGTCAGAGAGAGTGCGTGTCAGAGAGAGTGCGTGTCAGAGAGAGTGCGAGTGTGAGAGAGAGTGTGAGAGAGGGAGAGAGTGTGAGAGAGGGAGAGAGTGTGAGAGAGGGAGAGTGTGAGAGGGAGAGAGTGTGAGAGAGGGAGAGAGTGTGAGAGAGGGTGAGAGAGAGTGTGAGTGTGAGAGTGTGAGAGTGAGAGTGTGTGTGTGTGTCTGAGGGAGTGAGTCTGAGAGAGTGAGTCTGAGAAAGTGAGAGTGTGTGCCTGAGAGAGACACCAACTGCGCACTGCAACTGTTAGGTATGTATATACAACTTTGTTTTTACTTTAGGCGCCGCGGGAAAATCCTGATCGCCTTGGGGAGCCTTGAACCGAAAAAGTTTGGGAACCACTGCGTTAGCCCTTACAAAGGGATAGGAGTTTGTTGTTTATGTATATTTTTGTTTACTGTGCTGTTTAAAGGGACTAGCTCAATAAAGCCATAGGTTAATTTCACCCTAAACGGTCTCCATTAGTATACCTCTGCACACATCTTACACATGTACAGCTAAAATAACAGTTCAATAATCAGAATCAATGTAGTCATTGTCCCTTATTTCTTAATCAAACAATAAATTAAATCGCGTCTGTGATCATGAGAATTCTCTATCCAAACTGTGGCACATACAATACGAGTCAGTTCTCTACATACAGTACGATTTCAGGATATACCATGAACCAATCAAGCTTTAGCAAGCTCTCTTAATGTAGCTTTTCCAGCTAATAAAAAAGCCTCCAGTCAGCTACAAGTCATTAGCTACCTTCCTCTTTATGGCCAATTGTGATTGGTGGTTCTTCAAAGCAAACTGACGCGTTATTCTCTGCCAATGAAAATCAATCCCTTTATAACTGCATTAAAGCCTCCACACCATGTACAGTACATAAATCAAATAAAGATTTGAAAAAAAAAAAAAGTTTAAGCCATCCTCTGTTTTAACAGGTCAATTGCAACTAAAAAATAATAATTCTGTCAGCCTTCATCCTTTACCCCGTTCACCAAATCATGTGTGTACTCTACAGGTCTTTAGTTTTGCAGATCAGTTACCGGTGGCTGGGTTGATGCTGGCAGCAATATGAAAGTGGCACAGTGCATTGCCATGGAAAGGGGTATTTCGATGAACCTCATGGGGATCTTGCTGATGGGGGAGGCATCCAGTGTGTGCCACAAGTGCCAAAGACCGCCTCCTTCCTCTACGGAAATGCCTTAAATTTAGCTGTGAAGAGAATACAAAATTGCAGAATTATTAGGAACATGCTAGAACCAAAACTAAATAATAATGTACAACACAAAATCTCTGTTGCAAGTTGTGATTACTTTTATTGGACCAACACAAACAGTAACCGCTCTAATTTAGGCTCGTTCGTCACTTCAAAAAGCTTTCTGAATTCCTTACAAGTAAATACTGATGTCTTACAACATGAAACAAAAATAAGGCCGGTAGGAACATTTCGTCAAGAAAATGTATTATAAGAAAAAAATACATATACTGTATGAATGAATGGAGCTACTGTGTAATCTACAGCTGTACACGATGCCACATAAGTGAAGAGATGTCAGCCTTATTGTCATAGCAACTTATGGATGCTCCTTAAGCTTGCTTTCCCATCTTCCACCTGTTTAACAATATCCTGTCAATGCTTTTATAACAAGCATTACATTACACACACTGTCTCAGGCACAATCAACGCCAGAAGTGACAGTGCATCACTCTGCCCAAACGTACTTAAGACTATTTTAGTACATAAACGTTACATTCTTATAACGGCACGTAGAGTCAACAAGCAACAACATATCACAATAATGGTTACAAACTCAAAAATAATACAATTTCTGGCATTGGGCATGCAAAATTCTATGTATATTGCAGCATACACCAAATCCCCGCCCCGTAGAGATTACAATCCAATTTTGGCGTCTCAGACATTGGCCATCAGGAGGGGGAATAGCGGGCCCCAACTTCCGGCTGGTTGACCAAGCCCCCAAGCTTGCCGCCAGGAGCACTCCAACCTCCCCCTCTCTACAATATCAGCAATATAATATAGACCCCCTTCTCCCTCAACATTCACATCTTCTGATACCACTGATCATCCAAAATAATTTAATTATAGGCTGCGCTTATAGTGCTGGCGACGCAACGTTGTGTCAAAACAAATGCATTGTCGCTGGCGCCGGCCCTTATAGTGGACGCGACGGCGCTGCCAAAATTCTGGTAGTCAGTGGAATTTGATTTTTGGAGAGACTGCCTCCACATGTGACTGGCTATAAACCAATCAGGGAGCTTGCTGACGTCACTAGCCTTGCAGCCAGCGACCTCTCCAGAATCTGAAATACAACTTTCGCAATGGCGACGGGTGACGTCATCGGTCGCTGGCTGTATAAGCGCAGCCCAAGTTGTCCAGGCCAAAAAAAACCCGTAGATGCTACTTTGTAAAAGCCTGGTCATACTGATACAGTGGGTTAGATGGCTAGCAAAAGGTTGATGTGTTTAGCTTGGTTCACTTTGAAAGGAGCATTTCAAATTTTAAACAATAATATGCATGAACCAAGGGGTATCCGGAACCTCATGAAGTTCAGCTCGGGAGCCCTTCTGCTTCCAGTGATACATACCTCCCTCCGTAGGTGCTGCTAGTGTTCCGTCATTGTAAAATCTCCCGCAGCACATGGGCCAATAGACTTCCAAGCTATGGGAGATTTAAACCACCATATTTTTTTCCCAGCCGGGGATGCTACAGGTAGCACCTTCAGAGGCAAGCATCATGGAGAGCAGGGGGTGCCCAGAGTGGAAATTAACAGGGTTCAACTTCGGAGACACCCTGCTTCATATTAACAACAAAAAACAAGTGGAACATTTAAGTTCCCCTAAGGAGAAGAAGCATTTGTAATCTGGAATCATACTAAGCTACAAAGTATCATTGTAGAAGGCAACATAATAATTGGGACACAAATGTCCATTTGAACATTCTCCTAATGGGCAGCCGGTGACAGGAAACCTAACCAGCCAGATGTTCATATGTAATACTGCTGCAACTCAAGAAACACTGAAAATGCCAACATTGTAATCTTGACTACCATGTGAAAATGTGCTCAACTTTGAGCCCCTTTTTAACAAAAGAGGTTAAAGAAGTCAGGAATAGCAGTACTCACCTCCAGCGCACTCTGTACACGTTCTTTACTTGACAGATTTCTCTTGAAGTTATTATTTAAGCTGTCTGTCTCTGTTTTCTGGTTGAAACCATCACCGTATAAAAGGCTGTCGTTGGGCAACACTGTCTCTGCCCAGATGCGGCAAACGTTGTCTTTGCAGCAAGTCATGAGAACATTACATACCGCACCCCTGAAAAAGTGACAATTAGGAAGACAATTCAGAGTTACACACCTCACTTCTTTAACACGTAAAACAAAATTCCTAATGCAAGATATAATGCCACCACTGAATGGTTATCAAACTCTGGGAGTCGGTTGAGGCTGTTCTCATCCCAATCTTAAAAGAATCCACAACACTGCAGAAAAAAAAGGAATGGCAAAGCAAACACAAGTCCATATAAAAAGCAAAACTAATACTCGGTCAGAACAAATAGTTTGTCAAGGCCAGTAACCCGTCTCGAACAGTTGCAAGTACTAGAAGTTTCTGGGTGAGTGCAGCATAGAGCACCACCCAGTTACGGCCTCAAGATGTATCCATCCTGCCAGCAGCCATGTATAGTTGTACTCTTTGCCATCACCAACACCAGTCGTACTGAGTTTCAGAGGTCGATTGTATACGGAGTGAAAAAGTGCTTCCTTTTATTTGTTTTCTATATGGTACATGATTATTTCATTGTCTCTCCCAATCTTTCTAAAAAAACAGTGTTTCGCTTATTTTCTCTCAACATTTCAAACAGTAACCTACCCTAACCAACACCCATTATTATATAAATATATATTATTTTTAATAATAATAATAATTGTAACCAGAGGGTCCTCCAGAGCTGAACCTCACTACTTTCAGTTTGGGGGATCCCCAGATTACCGAGATCGAATTGTACAATTCTGTCACACTTCGCCCCAGTTGTCTTTTTTCCCCACACTAACTATTTCGTGTGAATGATGTATTGGTATCTCCAAAACATGATCTAGTTTGTGTTTCTGGCGAACAGAAATGATAATCATTCCCATATTGACCTAGACTGAAAACTGGCAATAGGTGAATCGTTCACAAAGTCCATACAGATACAGTATTTGCACCTCAGTATTGAGCAGCAATATGCTGAGAGCAAATAATGACGGACTCGGACCACCAGATACTTTGAATTACTGTAAATTTTTTATCTTATCACCTGGATTTAAGTATGTGACACAGTTTAAGAAAAAAAAAGCTACATTTGTTTTTTTGTATCCATCCTTATATTGACATTATATAAGGTCAAGGTCGGATCTGAAAGAAACCTGGCTTTGATGCCATGCAGCCAAAAAGTATACCGACCAAATACAGGAGTGTACTGACCGTGGCATGTATTTGCTTGTCTTCCGCCATGAAAAGCCATTAACTGCTCGGGGATGGGCTAGGTAGATGAAAGAAAAATCAACTTCTCCTTGTGCCTGCTTTTCTGGGCTTGTAACTGGAGGTGTAACTGCAGAATGCCAGCTTTCAGCATTATACCACACCTTCACAAGACAGTCATCCTGTGGGAGAAAATAATAGGATTTGTAATATTCCTTATGCAGACATTTTGAATACACATACACATTCTTTTTTTCAGTGTATATACAATAAAAATTGTATTAAAGGGGTGGAGGGGGAAATCAATAATTAAATACTAAAATAAAATGATGACTTCAGAGCATTTGTACAGTATTACTAGAACTCAAGTCTAAAAAGAAATGTAGGATAATTCACACAATAAAAATTATGCTCCTTACGTGATCGGTGTATATTTGCTTTCTCCAGCATCCTAATTTCTCTGATTAAGAGGCAAACTGCAGTTAAAATATCCGCAAGTAATATATACTGGTGAGAAAAAAAATATTGCAATGCGAGGGGCGGCAAAAAACAAAAAAACTGAAGAACAGATTGTTTTTGTAGTAATTAATCTTTACATCTGCTTTTGGGAAAGATAACTAAAGCAGCAATCTATCCAGCTTTTGTTTATTGTTGCCTGAACCAGGGGGTCCCCTGAAGCTCACCGGTGGTCCCACCGTATCCAGGGACGCCCCCGATTTTAAATATATCTGTAATTTTTATGCAGGTTTTGACACAAAAAACACAAAATGTGGCCTCCACAGTCACCAATGGAAAACTGTGATGCCATTGGCATATCTGTTGGCCGCAAGAGCGAGCTCTGACCCCGCCCGCCACACTGTCTCCGCAGTTTGCCCCGCAGGTCCATTGCTTCAAACTTGTGTCCAGCCAGACTGGAGTAATAGTTGCTTTAGAAGGCGTGATTCTTACAACTCGCTAAAACAAATAGTGGGGTACGTTATCCCAGACACTCTCTTTCCCAAAAACATGCGACAAGCTGGCTTTCTAGCTCTGTCCTCCATTTATAAAGCTTTGTATTCCTCCATCAACTACTTTGTATTTTAGTGTTTAGCAATGTCAACTATTCTGATATATTTTAATTCCATGTGCGACTACATAATGTATGTATAAAGTCACACACACACCTTAGGCAAACAGGTGTTTCCAAGCCAAATGCCAGGGAAATTAAACTACCCACAACAGGTATCACCAATATAATTTCAAGGGAGATTGCCACCTTAAAGCAAGGAGCAGAATATATGTTCTTAGTTTGGGCATTTACATATAAAATGTATAATGTGAACAGTTTTGCACTGAGAGAAAGTTAGATGCTTTGCAGACTTTCTGGTCCAAGATTTATATTAAAGGCCATCTTAAAGCAGCAAACCACCTCCAAAAAACTAAAACTAAGTAATAACACAAATTGTTAGCTTATAGTGTGACGAGTTTTTACTTATTTTTTCCACTGGCAACCTTGGTTTGTGATTGCTAAATTCAGCAATAGAAGGACTTCACCATAGGAAACATTTATGTTGCATGGGGGATGAGTAACAGTTACACCGTCAACTTCCACCTTTTTGTTACAGCTTAAATGTGGTTCTATTTGTGCTTTCCTGTCACATAGTTGTCTTATTGTTCACTAGTTCTGCTGAAATGATTGGGGTTTTTTTTCACTTAACTGTTAAAACAAAAAAGAAACAAATAACTTCTGGTACTGCCTGATCTGAAGAATGTTTCAACTTTTTTTATGAAAACAATGGGGAAATGCTGTTTGGGCCGGACACGGACACAACTTTAAAGGTTGCCTTTAAACTGGTAAAAAGGAGTGGTGCCCCCTGCTGTGTCAAAAAGAAGGGCAAACATCACACTCCAAACACTACTATAAGTATGTAATAACACCGCTGGAGATGGAGGAGATCCTGGGCCTGTAACTTGGCGTCACTAAGAAAAGAACCTGTGATTGTTGGCACTTGAATGAAATGCACTCCTTTCTCCATTAAGGAGGCCTAAAAGCCCCAAATACCCACTAGGCACTGTAGAATGAGTTAGGCCTGGGACATAGTAAGCACTTAGGTGCTGCTGCTCGCTCTTGCTTGCTACCGCTCGCTCTACCAGGAGCTTTTTGCTGTCCTGGCAGAGGAGACAGCAAGCGCGCTTGGGAGGCGGGTATCACTGTGTGTGTGTCACTTGGTAGCTGTCAGTGTGTGTGTGTGTGTCACTTTGAAGTGGTCTGTGTGTTTGTGTGTCACTGGGGAACCTGTGTGTGTGTGTGTGTATATATTATATAATATTTTAAAAATTAAAAAAAAACGACATGTTGTGAGAATAAATTATTTATTACCATTGTGCAACTTTGATAAATATATTCGCGCACACACACGCACACACACACACACACACACGCATCACACACATCCACACCTCTGTGCTTACAATGCCGGCCCGGCTGCAGACCCATTGGAAGGGAGCGGTCACGTGACCGCTCCTCCGCTTCCCCAAGCGGCAAATTTCAAACTTGCCTGCCTCGGGGAAGTTTCTCAGCCTCCGCACGCATCAGCACGCATGCGGAGGGAGAAACTATAGCCGCGCTGATAACAGATGCAGGGGCTTTGTGCATCTGTTCAGCACGGCTCAGCGACGCCGAGTGCACTATGTCCTGGGCCTTAGACACCTCATTAAAAGAACAAGTGCTGCCTAAGGCTGCGCTTATAGTGCCAGCGACGCCACGTTGCGTCAAAACAAATGCATTGCCGCGGTCGTGTGTGTTTATAGTAAGCACGACGCCGCAACGGCTTGGGTCGATCGCTGGAAGCAATCTCAATTTGATTTTTCCAGCGACCGCAGCCTGACGTCACCGTCACCAGTACATAAGTGCAGCCTAAACCTGAATGTCTCAAAATCTTTGCTCCTGGAGGAGCCTGCAAAACACTGATTAACACTGCAAGCTGCAACAATAGCGAAGAGGACATCACTTTGGGCACAATGTCACGTAAGCAGGTATGAATCACAGCCCCTATTGTATTACCTTGAAACAGCACATTCAAAATAAACATTACAAATAAAGGGTATATGCCCACATGTAACAATTACATGCCATTTTTCTATTTAAAAGATTACAAATGTAAAATAAAGCACTCAATCCCCGTCTTTCCAAAAACAAATATGTACACACAAAACGTGTATATTGTACCAACACCAATTGTGTGATTTAATTACAAAAGATTACAGTGTAATGGTATACGGACAGTAATTAAAACTGATTAAGTTGACTTAATTAATTAAGTCGACTCATGTTTCATTTATTAAAACATCTTCCCTTTTATCAGGTTTTTTCCCCAATCATAAGTCACTCTGCTACACTAACATGAATGCTAATGTAAATGATGTACTCTGAAACATTGCCTCAATCGGGACCCATGAGTATACTGTAGGCTGATCAGAAATTGTCTACAAAGTAGAAGGTCTAACGTATAATTAACACGCACATCATTCCCTGCAGAATTTGTAGCTCTCACATCTCCAAACACACACAGATATGCCTAATTTATGTAATTGCAACAAAACTTCATGATTATGCAAGGAAATATCTAGTGCTTACCTTTCCCGCAGTTGCAAAAAATTCTCCATCAGGTGAAAATTTCATTAAGTGTACAGAAAAAGCGGTCCTGCAGGAAACATTGTTAAAATTATTAATGTATACATTAGTGTGTATTATCCACACATTTTGCAAAATACCGGTCATCACAACGCAAGAGAACAAATTATTTAACAGACTCCAATACAGTACATTCCTTCTCAATAGCTTGATGAGCTCAGAGAAAAAAATGAAAGTAGTCCAGGCAAGATCAGCAGATCTTTAAAATAAAATATACCACCTCAACCTTGAATTTCATAAGAGCGACTTCAAAAAAAAAAAAAAATTTTTTTTTAAATATCCAGGACCTGCACCTTTAAGCTGGCATTTCATGTCACAGAAGAATATGACATTTGTTATTAAAATTAAATTGCAAATACATTTTCTGCTAAGCCACAGGACCGGTTCCCAAAACCTACCTAAGTGGGACAGCAATGAAACGATAGAAAGTATGAAAATAATAATTAGTGCGTCTATTTAAGACCAGTACGGAAAAAAAAAAAGTACGAGTAAGAGACAGAAGTCAGATATGATAACAAGCGTGCCCTTTTTACAATTTCAGTACAACATCCGTAATGGTACAGTTAAAAAATCTTTACCTGAATACACACACGTACGCTTCAATTTTACCAAGACAGGCAAAGATGGGGAATGTGGCTTTATATGTACAGTCAAATATTGATTTTTCAACGAGTGACTTTAATTAGATCACAGAAAGCTTAAAGCTATACTGTATAGCACATACCAAAGTCATAATGCATTATCAAGGCTTACAACAAATAAAATCTCGTCACTGAAAGGGTTGTCCCACAACATGCAAGAAGAAGTTTTAAAGAGCTAGTCCCACCATCCAGTTTCGCAGACTACATTATTGCAAAATAAACTTATTTTTGTCCAATTTCCAATTCTGCGCAGCAGAGTTTTAATAACCCTCCAGAATCTGCTGGCTCTCTGTTAATTATCTAACTACACAGTTTACATATTTCTATTACCCCCAATTATCTACACAATAATGAAAATACAACTAACCTATCAGTCAGACATCCTAAAAATACAGGACACAATTTAGAAATAAAATATTAAAAAGAAGGATGGTTGTTGTAACATGCGTTTAGCCCACTTACTTGCACTGCCAGATACACTTCCAGTTTGCAAAGTCAACATCTGCCCTCTCATGGCTGGCATCATCGGATATCCTGTCCAAATTAACATTGGACCAAAGCTGTAGGCTGTTAGATCCAGTTAGGAGACGAGTACCTAAAATAAAAGAGTGAAAAATGTGACTTTGCAAAACAAATCTATATATTGTATAGAGATTTCATAAGGTCTTTAAAAAAAAATGTGTGCTTCTTAAGAAGCAGAAGAAAAAGATTACCCCCCCCCCCCACCCAGGGTTAAAGCATAGTAGCATAGAGAACAAATGTCTAGCATGCTCAAATTGTAATAAGAATAGACTGATTTTAATAGTGTTATCAACATTTCAGCATCCACTGAGACCTTTATCAAGATGAAACGTTGACAACACTGCAATAAATCACTAATTTAGCATGCTGAACACTTGTTCTCTCACTGTGACACACGCAATCTAGATATTTTTTGCTACTGCTTGGGAAACAGATATGCTTATACACACCATTGGTACGGTATGCATAGTTCTGGGTGAAGCACACAAACAGAAAAAAGTACAGTATTCACAAGAGGAATTTCAGAACAGAATTACCATAATGAACGAAACCTAATAGATTAAAGTAAATATTAAAATATATACGGACAACAAAACTAGAAGCACAGGGAGTTTTATACTTTAATATGGTGGTACAAAATAAAATGGGCTTGGAAACAATAGCTAGAGAATACACACAGTTACAAAGGTTTTTATCTTACCAGTTGGGTCCCAAGTTATATTATGTGCAATCGAGTCAAGCAAAATTTGGCCACTCTTCTGCCACTGGGTACGTACTTCCTAAGAAGATGTAAATAAAAAGTGTGTGTGACTGTTCTTATTCTGGTGGCATGTGCCATGATTATAGATCATTAAGTAAAAGTAGAAGTTCAAGTTTGCGCTCATTAAGATTAACTATAAAGGAAAAACAACCGCTCATCCATATATGTAGTATATAATCTTATAATGTAGCCACCGGTGCTCTGAGGGATATATAACTAGTATATCTAGGTTGATCCGAAAGAAGGATCAGAAAGGTTCCCTCACAAATAGAGCTCTCAATGTGCGGAATACAATGAGTGGACTAACAATAGTCTAACAGGTAAATGCTGTTGATAGGTCAATTAAGCCTATCAGAACCGATTTGGCCAGGAAAAACAATAAAGTTTTATTCAAATATATAGATTAAAAACACATAAATCACATTCAAACATTAAAATAACCCCATAGTGAAGTGGCAAGATCAGCAAAAACAAAACAATAGGTATCCTGATATTAGTGTCTGTTATAGTGCTATCAATAAACGTCTTGTATTACAGGATCTAATATCCAAATCAGCAGGTAAGTATCATCAGGTAAGTATCACTCTCAGCCTAGATAGATACTATGAAACAGGCAGGTATCCTTCATAACACAGTTACTAACAGACACACTCTAGTCGTGGTAAATAAAAACTTAGTGAAACAATGGTTCAATATAGTACTGTTCCCACCATGGAGAGATGGTAAAAGGTAGATATTACTGTATCCTATTCACCAAATAAACCTGTGTGGTCTAGGCTCTATACGTCCCACTGTTGCGTCGTTGGTAGGTATAATTACCACATTAAAACCGTATCCTAATATACCCTGCTGTTTTATCGTGGGTATAATGTCACCACTATGGTAGGGCATATATCCGTAATAGGTAGAACACACTCAGGTATAGGCCGTAATAAGCAAAAGGCACTGTGGCACAATAACGCAATGGTAAATAGAATCGTAGCTGTTACACCGCTATATGCTCTGTCACCGATACAAGCCTGGCTGGAGAGTGATACTTACCTGATGATACTTACCTGCTGATTTGGATATTAGATCCTGTGATACAAGACGTTTATTGATAGCACTATAACAGATACTAATATCAGGATACCTATTGTTTTGTTTTTGCTGATCTTGCCACTTCACTATGGGGTTATTTTAATGTTTGAATGTGATTTGTGTTTTTAATTTACTGTATATATTTGAATAAAACTTTATTGTTTTTCCTGGCCAAATCGGTTCTGATAGGCTTAATTGACCTATCAACAGCATTTACCTGTTAGATTATTGTTAGTCCACTCATTGTATTCCGCACATTGAGAGCTCTATTTGTGAGGGAACCTTTCTGATCCTTCTTTCGGATCAACCTAGATATGCTCATTAAGATTAAACAGAAAATAGAAAAGATGTAAAAATTCAGGGAATGCCGAAAAATGTAATAAGCTTAGCTTTCCTGTCCTATTCTAACTTGAATTATGGGTAGTTTGTGTCTAAATTCACCTGCATGTTCCATTACACATGATAACCGTTCCTGTGAAAATGAGGGTCTGCTTCCAGCCTGTGGGGAATATCACCTTACCATCTGTAAAACTCTAGTTTATGCATTTATCAAATGATCAGATGGAATTGTGAATTACTCAGCAACAAAGGGGAATCTAATATACTTGCTTCTAATTTAAACTTCCTGTTTTGGATGGTATGCATGATCTTGTTGGGTTTATAAGAGAAAAGCAGTCCAGGCACTCGAGGATATGTCACAATAATTATTACCCTATATATTCATCCAGATTATCAAAATAATAGTTCAGAAGAAAAAATAAAAAGAATATATATGTATATCCGTCCCTCCACCACACACAGCGATGTATAGAACCAGAACGTTTCGGGACTATGCAGGGCTCATCAACAACAAAGTTGGTTTATGGACATTTTTGCCACTTGTCTATCCTGGAAAACAATACATTTTTCTCCACAAAGTGCAACAAGATTACAGGAGCTCAGTACTAGAGCAATCACAAAAAACATATCCCTCAATTACCAGAAAATGTGGGACAAAATGGAGTTAAAAACTATTTAGCAGCTGGGAGACGGACACAGAGCCTAACAAAGCTGTACAAATATAGGAATGTAGAAGTCAAACTTGTAAATGTTGTATAATCTCTCGATAAAAGGAATACATGCAAAACAGATACAAATTGGACAGTAGAACTGGAGAAGATCTATTGATTCCGAAATACTTACATGTGACTGAGCATTCTTTTGTTTCAACAAATTCACTGGCTCAAAAATACAAATTACATTGCCGTATGAAGCTGCAATCTGAAGAAATAAATACAGTAAACAATTTTATTTCTATTAACCAAAAAATAAGGATCATTTAAGTCTGTCTGATATTTAAGTTAGCAATACAACTCTGTAAACATCCGCTCGCCAAATCCATTAGACTTCAAAAATATATTTATATAAATCACACACATTTATTTAGCCTAGATGCAAAATAATTACGATGGCAAGCAGTATGTTACCATATATTCTTTACTCCGCTAAGATCAACATGGTCCATGGATAAAGACAATTCCAGGGATCCTTACCTCAGTGACTCAAATAAAGTCCATTGTAAACCATGTACATTGTCAGCGTTAGAAGAATAAAAAGTGAGTATTACTACTACAGCTTCATACCACCATTCCAACTTATTTTATAAGTGTGTTTGTTACGCTATACGGCTGGAATCTGGTCTTTCAGGGTTGGACCTGTGCAGCATTTTTGAAAAAACCAAAAGGATTATTTAAAAGCCAAGTACCACTCTCGTGGGAACGGGTGTGAAGAGCCGCAGTGCCCGATATATAGCCCCCTTATTCTTGGATATCAGTGTTTAGTAGCTATTTTAGCTGCTCTAGTTTACACTGTTTTGAGCACGGATTCCTTTCAGTGCCTGTGTTCCTTTGGTGTGTTTGTCTTTCCCCGTTTTCTCCGTTTGTTGGGTTCTCTCATGCGTGGGAATGGGGGACACTTATCTATAGCATTACCATGCGTGGGTTTGCACTGTGAGGATTTGGGAAATCCTCTTACCCTTGTGCACCATTGCGAGATTGAATTTGGTAGTGCTAACTGACCATCTTCGTATCTGGTCTTTCAGGCAACCAGATTCAAATGAAACCAGTATTTTTGCACGACTGAAGCCACCGCCCAAATGGAGTTGGCTCTGTGTTATTCAAAGAAAGGTCTTTAATGGACAGAAGCAAAAAGGTGCCACACTTAGTGGGTTTACTTTGCATAAGGGCCAAGCTGTGAATCAAAGGAGATCTCTTCATGTTCCACTGAATTGCACTAAGTGAAGAACATTTTCAATAAAGCATGATGGAGCATTAACAATATGTCCACATTTGGGATCTTATCTGCTGTTTAAACAGTTTGGTGTCAGAGATAATGAACTTAAAGAGGCGGTGTGAGCTGTGTGGATGAAATATAAAGTGGATTTTCTTTTGTTTTGACTTCATTGCTGAACTTTGTATAGTCAAGGATTTTTATTACCAATTAATTCATGATAATCTTAGTGTTGGATAAACCCTAAAACAGACTCCAGCGGAGGAGGTAAAGGCCATTTTGTATTCCCCTCCCATGTCATCTGCAGAAGAAAAATACTTCCATTAATGTTCATGCATTGCTTATAGCAACGTGTAAAGCAAAGACCATATGCTTATATTTATCATTTATTTCAATCATTTCCAAAACTAAAAATGATTTAGTCTTACAGGGCCAAGAACATTTCTTATACTACATTCAGTATATGCAGTAACAAAGCAGTCCATGATATATTATATACTTGGCCTAAAACTGAAATGGGAAGCTTTCTGGGAACTCATCCGAAATTTTATTTATAAAAATGTTTTACCAGGAAGTAATACATTGAGAGTTACCTCTTGTTTTTAAGTATATCCTGGGCACAGAGTTATAAATAATGTGCGGTTAAGAACTCTGAGGAAGTAATACGGTTTATAAGAACCAATATTTTGAAAGACTTCTAAGTTCAACAGGCTTCCTCATGAACAAGGTGTTTCTAATAAATGTGAAGTCCAAAATTTAACAGTTTCATAATTTTCTCATCTTAATCCCAACTTCTATACTGTTGACATCTCTCTCCTTTATATCCACAATAAAGTTCTATACGGGTTCTCATCATAACTCTAAAAATCGCACATTTTCGGGTTCTGTTGCCAACATGACGTCTTTTCTTGATCTGTCTGTTGGTATACCTTAGCACTCTGTTCTGGGACCTCTCCTTTTCTCTCTCTCTATACATCATCACTTGGTCAACCACCATCAACATTATTTGCCTGCGGTCTCATCTCTATGCAGATGATGCACAGATATTTATCGACCCCTACCCTCACACCGGCAATTCAGTCCCAAGTCTCTGATTGCCTCCAATATCCTCGTCGACGATGCCCCATCCATCGCCTTAATCTTAAAATGTCTAAAACTAAGCTACTTATATTTCCCCCTAAATCTGTCCTAATCGCCCCTTTCTCCATCACAGTATACTGTACTACCATATACCCTGTTGCCAAAGCACATTGCCTACGAGTGACATTTGACTCCTCCCTTTCCTTCTCCATTCACATCATGGCTAAAATGTGTTGCTTCTTGCTCCGTTACATTGACAAAATACGCCCTTACCTCTGTTAATCTACTACTAGAACTCTAATTCATGCCCTTATCCTTACACCATACACATATACATATTCCCCATTGATTGCTATCCCAAAGGGATATTTGTATGGCCAATTCCTTCACTAGCTGCATGCTCCTTATATGGAGAAGCGCGCTGATAGTACAGTATATTTGTTTTACCTTATCCTCTACCGTCAGAATTATTATAATATCCTGCTAACAGGCCTCCCTGCCTCAGAACTTTCTCCTTTGCAATCTCTAATAAAAATGGCGTGAAATATTGAGTATTTTAATTCATCTGATGCTTCTTGGGTTAATGTAATTACAGTTTGATTTAAAAAAAAATACAAATAAATGTTTTATGGTGGGTAAATGACAGTTTAAAAGACAGTGGGTGGGTGGGTGGTTAAAAGACAGTGGGTGGGTGGTTAAAAGACAGTTAAAAGACAGTTAAAAGACAGTGGGTGGGTTGGTGGTTAAAAGACAGTTAAAAGACAGTGGGTGGGTTGGTGGTTAAAAGACAGTTAAAAGACGGTGGTGGGTTGGTGGTTAAAAGACAGTTAAAAGACGGTGGTGGGTGGGTGGTTAAAAGACGGTGGGTGGGTGGGTAAAAGACAGTTAAAAGACGGTGGGTGGGTAAAAGACAGTGGGTGGGTGAATGACAGTGGGTGGGTGAATGACAGTGGGTGGGTGAATGACAGTGGGTGGA
>WSYH01014504.1:0-15545 GCA_036426205.1 Ascaphus truei | reverse complement strand
GCCATGCTCAGTAGCACTCCTCTGTGAAACTTATATGCTTATATATACTGCACCGACACACTTTATTCGAGCAAATACCCAGTATGTACCTGGCAGATACCTGGAATGCGCCACTCCTCACCTCTGACAAGCCCCGTTGCGTTTGCCTTCCCAGCCTGGGTTCATGCCTGGCTGACGGGCGGCTGATCTGTTAAATGATAATGATTAGGATTTAATAGGCTGCAATGCTTCGCGTGTCTACCAGATGGCATAAATTCATGAATTGTAATGCAGTATATATATATATACTGTGCAGTATTGCAGCCAGCGGGAATAAAATGCTTCAATCCCTGCCTGGAAAATACCTCAATGCACTCGGGCAGAAAACAGTCACAAACCTCAATACACCCAGGTATACCCGAATTCGTGGGACTAGCCGAGCTCGAATAAAGTGTGTCGCCAGTGTATGTTGTGGGTATTTTGGGGGTTCAATTTGAGCTTGTAGGTGTTCTGTATGTTTTATAATTCTTGTGCAGCTAGTCTTGGCTGTTTTTGGAGGGTGGCAACCTCCTATCCAATTGAAGCTCACACCCTCCCACATTTAAATGGTTAAAAGCTCACTCCATGGCATCTCCAACTATCAGGGGAACTTGCCTGCATGCAGTGTGATTGTGACAAATCTATTACAGAGTGCTTTTCCTGGTAATGTACAGGTTAATAAAAGCTTCAATCAGACTTAGAACTTTTGCAACTCATATTGACAGATTTATTATAAATCATTCTTCCTGGCAATGCACAGGTTATTAAGAATTTATATTAGTGTAGGGACCCTTGAACGTGGTCTGCCGTGAAGTTTGGCTCAAGGGCTTACAACAATTTGGCCAAAATGTTAAACTAAAAGACCATTTTATTTATTAGTTATTTATACATGTATATTTAGGCACTGTACCGTATATAAGTTTTTCTGGATGTGCACTGAGCTTTGTCTGTGTTTTATGTTATGTCTCTGGTTTTTCCCCCCCCCCCCCCCCCACCCCTCACTTTGTGACATGCCCATTTGTGATACTGGTTTCTGCAAATACATTTGATTTATTTCTGGTTCGTTTTATTATTAAATGTTTATTCTGCATTACAACTGTTTTCATCATTTAGCTATTAGACAGTGAGTGCTGGTACTTACGTAGATTTGTTGTTACTATTATATCAATAATCAAAAAGAGAGAGATAATAAAAAATAACTCAGAAGAAGTAAAAGAGGAAGAAAAAAAGGACATTCTAACTTGAAATAGAAAGAAGTATGCAATGGCACTCTTTAATAACTCCCATAAAAACAAAGAATTCCAAAAAAATAGTAATAAAACACCTGAAACTGGTACCAGTAACATACTGTATCCCGCTATTATATTACACTAGAAAATATCCACTATGGCACAGAATTCATAATATAATACAATACAAATATGAAGTGATATCAATATGGGAATTACTACATCTATTGATGAAATGTAAAGAGAAGAAGTCACGGGAGATAAGTAGTATGGCGGCTATAACGCTATTCTCAGAGAAGGAGCACTCAAAATTCAGCGCTGATTAATATGTATAAGTTATGTTGCAATGAAAAGGGAAAATAATGGATGCCAATTCCTATTCCTGTAGATAACTACAACTCTTTAGAATACGTGCTGCATGCACTGTGGAACCAGTGTGTTGTATCGCTCGTATTATTTTTGTAACACATGAAGATATTGTCCTTCTGGAAAGTTCACAAATTACCACGCTTGTTCGGTTTTTCTATTCAGTCAATTTTTTATGACTGTGATATCCTCTCTGTACATTTCATAAATAGATTGAAAAATTCCCATATTGATATCACTTCATATTTGCATTGTATTATATTATGAATGATGTGTAATAGTGAGTATTTTCTAGGGTAATATAATAGTGGGATATGTTACTGGTACCAGTTTCAGGTGTTTTATAACATTTACAATATCTATATGTGTGAAATAAAAGACTGCGTATGAATTTTTCAATCTATCTTTAGTATTTGGTAACAAACATGGTACTGTATTTGTTTGTGGGTGTTATTAAAGAGTACCATTGCATATTTCTTTCTTTTACCATTTGTAATGTCCTTTTTTCTACTTTTATTAATTTTTCCTTTACGTCGTCTTGTGTTCTTTCTTTCTCTGTTTTTGATTAATGATTCAGATGTTCCCAGACCTCTTTGCATCTCTAATAGCGAGAGAGCAATCACTTCTAACATTTTCAAACTAAGTATGTCAACTTAAAATGTTTGCAAGTAATAAAAAAAAAAGTGTCCTCTGTTAAGCGGCACAAGTAATCTACTGGAGGATAAATTATTGGAGCCAAGAGGCAATTGCCTCATAGTTACAGAACTCCTTAGTGCAGTCTTGAATTATGTAAAGTCAAAGTGCATTCTGATTCAAAAGTATCAATAGCATCAATATTTTAACATTGCTTTATTGATATAGATTTGTAGTCACATACAGTACTATACACTATGGACTTAGAATTACAGAGCACGAGGGATCCCGGTCAGGATGCTAGAAATATTACTAGTCTGTCTTTTTTTTGTGTGTGGAGGGTCTGTTTTTACAAATGGTGTCTGTTTTGCGCCAGAATTATGTGTGGAATCTTCCACTCCAAAGACCAAATGTTATCCCTTACTCCTTTTGGGAATGTTTCTCATATCATTATTAGCTAATATATAAAGGCATGATAAAACCGGGCTCCTGCTCAGACACAGACTACAGTCTATTTTCACAGGATACTGGGTATTTTTCTCACTTTTAATAGTGATTAAATCTCAATTGATTGGAAAACAGCTTATTTTTGTAGTCTGCTAAGTAAGACTACCCCTTGAAAGATCTCAACTCTCTGAACACCTCTGCACCCTCTCCCATAATCCACCTATTCTAGTACCATTAAACCACCCCCCAAAAACAGCATTTCATAAATTTGACAGACATCTATCTACCTTCATTTGTAAAAGGAAAGTGCATCAGAAAGCTGCCAATTTAAGATAATCCTATTTATTATACAGTGTCACATCTTTTAAGGAGGAGGTGTTACATTTCTCACCTCCCCCAAAACGTAATGTTCAATGTATTTAAAAAAAATATATATGTTTTGACAGTTCTCTACCGCTAATATTTCTTGCTCTGCTTCATACAGTTGTGTCCTTACCTTTTGTAATAGTATGTGTGAACATGGTAACATCATGTATGATATCTTATTATGTTATTGTCTCTCAACCCTATTTTAACGCAATGCAGAAAATGTATGTGCTTTAAATACATATATAAGCTAATAACGCACATTTGTTCTAATTATAAACGCCATGGATATTCTCCGTTATTCTCTTCGCTAGATTCCATATACTGGTGCCAGCATGAATCCAGCAAGATCATTTGGAACAAGTGTTATTTTTAATGACTGGCACAATCACTGGGTAAGTGTGCAAAGTTAACATTTAGTGTGGCATTTAAGGATGTGAGATACTGTATTTATGTGCAATCAACTCTACAGGTAAAAAAATATCAAGCTGGGGTCTACTCGCCAAGTGTGAAAACCTTCAAAGATCTTTAATTGGCACTCACATGAAATGCTGTGCAAGACTGGTAACGGCTATTGCACCACCTAGCTTGGGTACAGACAGATAATAATAATAATAATAAAAAAGATACATAGGGAATCCGCAGCACTCACTGGTAATTAACAAAAATAAAAGGTTTCATTCATCTGACAAGAATCAAGGGTAAAAAACAAGAATAATGGAGCGACGTTTCGGATCTCCAGGCCCTAGGGGTTCTGATAAAGGACCGGGAGGTCCAAAAAGTCGCTCCATTCTTTTTTTTTTGACCCCTGATGCTTGTCAGATGAATGAAACCTTTTATTTTTGATAATTACCAGTGAGTGCTGCGGATTCTCTATTTGCTGCTGGATGGTAATCCTGGCTGCACTGCAAGCACCCTGAATCAAAAAGATACGTTATTTGTCCTACCTTTGCCCACTTTGAGTGCCCTGAACATATTGTGTTTTGTATATATATTATATACACACACACACATGATTTGATGGCAACTTAGGCTGACAATGTTTCTTTCTGCTGTAATACCTCTGATCCTATTTGATCCTTGGCTTTCTTTCATATTTAGGCTAGCCTTATATTTATCCCAAGCATATTTGAATTTGCGCTCTGTATTAGCCCCCATCCCCTCCATTGGGAGGCTATTCCAAATCCACCATCCTTTTCGTGAAGTACGTAGTACTTTCTCACAACAAACTATTTGAAAGTTTCAATCATACCCCCCTTCTCCATTCTATTCCCTAATCTGTACATGTTGGGGTTCTGTAGTCTTTCCTGATCAGTCTTATGCTGTAGCTCAGGGGTGGGCAACCTATTTTTCAATGTAGCCACAAGTGTGGCGAATTAGAAGTGAAAATAGCCACAACGTGTTAAAATTGAGGTTTTGTGTTGTGCATGCGAAAATGTGTTATTTCTCCTCCGCTCGTCCCCTCAGCACTAGTGCCGCCGCCGGCGTACTCGCACTTGTCGGGAGGGGGGGGGGGGGGGGGAGGGGGAGAGGGGCGCGAGGGGACTCTCACTTGCCCCAACGCTTCCCATTACAATGGTAAACAACTAGTAGGTACTCAATTCGCCACACTTTGACTGCCAATTAACTAGTTCAATTTATTAGGGGGCTCTGAATAGGGAAGTGCTTGTCAACCAAGTGTTTTCTTTACCCTGTGCATATCTTGTCCTTATCAGAGAGATGATAAAGATAAGGGGAGAGGGGGCTGTGTGTGACTGCAAGTACTTGCTGTGCACACAGTAACAACAGACAAAGGGGAAAGGAAATCAACCCCAACCATTAGCTCATAATGTTTTTAAATTAATCCTTATTGGTGTCAGATTTGGGTAAAAAACAAAACAACAAAAAAACATCAATCACCTAGGTTTAACCCTTTAAACATGAAACTTGAAAGTTATAATAAACCTGAGGGGGGAAGAGAGAGAGAGAGGGGGAAGAGAGAGAGGGGGAGGAGAGAGAGAGAGGAGGGGGGTGAGAGAGGGGAGAGAGAGGGAGAGGGGAGAGAGGACGCACGCACCAGCACGCACACACCTGCACACACCAACACACACACCAGCACACACACACCAGCACACACACACCAGCACACACACCAGCACACACACACACACACACACCAGCACACACACACCAGCACACACACACACCAGCACACACACACACCAGCACACACACACACCAGCACAGTGTTGGCTACTATATTCTTGAGCTCCATTGGTCGGTCTGGCCAGGGGCTCCGAGCCTCGGGCAGCCACTCACTCTCTCCCAGAGTACCAGATCCCTGCTGCCAATGACAAGTCCCGCCCACACCACCCAATCAGCTCTCCCCAGCGCCCCCGGACTCGCACCCGGTTGGCTGGTGTTTCGAATAGCACACACTTTCCTGTCCCCGCAGCCCCGATTACCTTCAGTGCTGGGTGAGGGAAAAGGCGAAGCTCGGAGGGCTCGCTTGCTGATTGGAAGGAGAGTCAGGTAGGTGGGCTTGTGGCTCAAATGTGGAACCTGATTGGTGCTTCAGGATTTCATTATACACCCTCCTCACTCTGTGTCCTGAACCTATGCAACGGCCATGTTGTGGTTGGCATCGCGCTGAGTTGGAATGGCAGCGCTGAACAAGCGCTTGGCAGGAAGAGTCGCGCGGGGGGGTCGCTCTTGACACACTTCGCCACACTTTGACTGCCAATTCGCCACAAGTGGCGAATGGCGACAGGGTTGCCCACCCTGGCTGTAGCTCATGCACCATTTTAGAAGCCCTTTTTTGCACAATCTCCAATTTATGAATGTCCTCACAGAGATATGTAGGGTCTCCAGAACTGAGCACAGGACTTGACATAAGGTCTTAACAATGACCTAAAATACCTCTCCCTATACAACTTAACATCCTGCCAGCTTTCTGCATTGCTTTGTTACTGTACATTGCTTTCCTATGTTTAAATCAGCTAAAGTAATGAGTCCCAAGGCCCTTTTCCTCTGCAGTAGTTGACATTACAATGCCATTAATTCTGTATTCTGCTTTTTTTGTTTGTTTTTTGTGACCCAAGTCACACTTTTGCACTTTTTGGCATGACATTGCAGTTGCCAAACCATACCTCGAATCTACCTAAATCATTAATCATTTCGTTAATCCCTGGCGTGTCAACCCTGTTGCGGATCTTTGTGTCATCTGCAAAAAGTCAGATATTCCCTTCAAGACCATTTGGAATGTCAATAACAAAGATATTAAAGAGCACATGTTATAGTACAAATCCCATGAGGTTCTCCACTGGCCATCATCCCCTCCTCCCAATGTACTTCTTTTTACCACAACTCCCGGTCACCTATCCTTCAATCAATGTCCTATTCATTCAGCCATCTTAGAATCCAGTACCAAGCATTGCAACCTGTTTATCAGACTTCTCCTGTATGCAGACAGTGTCGAAGGCCCTACTAAAATCTACTGTTTCACCCTGATCTATTACCTTAGTTAGCCAGTCCTAAAAATGAATGAGGTTTGTTTGAGACTTTTTTCTACCATAGACCCATGCTTTATAAAACATACAGAACACCTACAAGCTCAAATTGAACCCTCCCACATTTAAATGGTTAAAAGCTCACTCCATGGCATCTCCAACTATCAGGGGAACTTGCCTGCATGCAGTGTGATTGTGACAAATCTATTACAGAGTGCTTTTCCTGGTAATGTACAGGTTAATAAAAGCTTCAATCAGACTTAGAACTTTTGCAACTTATATTGACAGATTTATTATAAATCATTCTTCCTGGCAATGCACAGGTTATTAAGAATTTATATTAGTGTAGGGACCCTTGAAACGTGGTCTGCCGTCAAGTTTGGCTCAAGGGCTTACAACAATTTGGCCAAAATGTTAAACTAAAAGACCATTTTATTTATTAGTTATTTATACATGTATATTTAGGCACTGTACCGTATATAAGTTTTTCTGGATGTGCACTGAGCTTTGTCTGTGTTTTATGTTATGTCTCTGGTTTTAAATAGACCCATGCTGCCTGGGATCTTGTAAGATGCTGGAATTTAGATTGTCAATAATTCTCTCTTTAAACAATGTTTCCTTTAATTTCCCTACTACTGACCTCAGGCTCACTGGTCTGTAGCCAACTACCTCTGCCCTACTGTACTTCCGCTTTTGTGAAGTAGGACTGTTGTTTGCGATTCTCTAGTCTTACATTTAACAAAGCCCCATCAAAAAATGAAACAATTTAGAATAAGTCAAGTATTATTACCATTTTCAAATTAATGTTATAAACAAATCACAACTGCTTATATCTTGCATGCAAGTCAGTTTCAATTAAATCATTGAGTATATCCTTATCCACTAAGTATTCTTGCTTCAGCAGCAGCAACACTTTGCTTATCTTTATCAGAGCAATTTACGAACACTGTTCTATCATTTGTCACACACTGTTTCTTCGTAACTCTGCAAATGACAGTAAATAAATATGATTTACACCGATTTGAAAGATAATCTGCATTTTTTCCCTCAGGTATACTGGCTTGGTCCCATGATGGGTGGTATCCTCGCCAGCTTTATATACGAGTACCTGTTCTGTCCTGATCCAGAAATTAAACTCAAGTTGCAGGTGAATTTTCAGAAACCCCAAAACGAAGAAGAATCCGTACAACTGACTGTGAGGCCTGGAAGTGAATACAACAAATTAGAGACCTCAGCGTAAATCTAATCACACTATCTTTGGTTTCCACATTGTGAGACTTTGTTACCAAGCAAGACTTTCCATGAAAATAAGTGTTGTAATTACAATATTAACAATGGTAAGACCAGCTAATCCCTTTCAAGTGACTGCCGTCATTTGTCAATACATTAAATGCAGGTCCCTCCATCACTAATAGCGTTCATTATAAATGTATTTATGATTTGTTATCTTGTAATGTATTAGAATAAAAATGATAGGCTTATTGTTTGTTACATTGTAGGCACTGGCAAGTTGTCAAACAATAATGTTACTTCCGTATAGTTGTGTTTACATAAATATATAGCATAAGTGTTCAATGGGAAGTGAAGCTTATTACAATGCGCAACCTGTAAACTCAGAACCAAATGCTGCCCAAATACGCTCTGAACGCAAGTAGACTATTAGGTGATGCAACTCAAAGGATGATTTAGGTGTATATCTAGAATCATTGCAACATTCAGGATTGTATTATAAAATGCTTTCTCGGACACTCCTGCCCATGATGTATACCAGGCGTGACCAGCTCCAGTCATCAAGGGCCACCAACAGGTCAGGTTTTCAGCATATCCCTACTTCAGCACAGGTGGCTCAGTCATTGACTGAGCTACTGGTTGAGCCACCTTTGCTGAAGCAGGGATATCCTGAAAACCTGACCTGTTGGTGGCCCTTGACGACTGGAGTTGGCCACACCTGTTCTGTACCGTTTGAACTACAGACTAACAAATACCTGATCATTCTTAGAACATGGCTGGAGTCTTGAAATCTTTGAAAAGCAAACACTGGACACTAAAGTTCCTTTAAATAATTGACATTAAAACAGAAACAGCCTAAAGCAATTAAGTGAAGCCTAACAGAAACCTAACAGAGTTTTGAAGTTTATATTGCTTTAAGTGCATTTTTTCTTAATCCTCTAAACGTATTCTGGCACCAGGGAATGCTTGGGAAGAACTCACCATTTCTCAATAGTTGGTTTAGTTAATTCTCCCTTGCAGAGCATCTTGCTTTTCCTCTGCTGTATAAGTGACCATCAATACATTTGTATACTAGCAGGGGGTTTATTTATACATCCTGTGTTTGATGCAGGTCATTTACAGTATCAAAGTCTCCTGGCTGATGTTTCCTCTCCCACCTAAAACGTTTCTCACTCACTGCCCCACACCTCTGGATTGCCCTTCCCCTGAATATCTCTCCACCTTAAAGGCCCATCTTAAAACACAGCTATTTAATGAAGCATGTGGGTAGCTCCCTTAGCTAGTACTATACATATACTCATGCATTTACCATGACACCTTGCAGATGCACTTACCATAACACTGTCCTACTGTCTCTGTAAGTTCTCCCTACTTACCAATTTGGTTGTAAGCCCTTTGGGGCAGGAGTTCCTATTATGTCTCCATTTATTAAGTTACCTGTATTACTACTGCCACTGGTACATGGATGGCACTGTTCAAATAAAGCCATAAATACTGTACATGACAGTGGGTAGTTGTGATAAACCTATAGCTGCAGACATTCATACCACATTTTGAAACCGAGTGCTTTGTCTGTGACAGCACTGTGTACATAAATCCCAAAGTGTTTGACCACGCTGTTAATGAGTAACTAAGGCTAAGGGGCTTATTCCATATGATCCAAAGCAGTTGATCAGGCTGATTTTGGACCATATTCCCCATTTTGATTGAAAACAGCCCGATCAGCCTCTGTGGATCATATGGAATAAGCCCCCCAAAATCTCTTTATTTACCAAAGTGCAAAAGCCGTTATCTACTGTATCATTAACAGTCATGCACCTGAATGAAGGGTAATGACTTTAACACGTTACTGTGTAACTTTGACGGTGCAATAGGAGGCCACACATTTGATGAAAATACAAGATACATACTCTCCATGTCCCTTTTTATTCATCACAGATGGGAAATAATACAAAGGTGGGTAAATGTATATTGAGAGATTCGTTTACCAACGCAAGTAACACGTTGACTGCCTTTTAACCCCATTTCCATACACGCATGCTGTTCCCATTTGTCATAAATGCATGAAACCACTAATAAATAAATTTCAGTACAAAAACAGAATGCTAAATATTTATTTACAAATACTGTGCAAATTCTTGATGTAAGTCATTGTGTTCTTCTTGCCATGTGTAGACAATGTGGCTCAAACATGGGCTGAAACTTAGCAACACAATCTTTTTGAATAATATAAATTCTTCTACTCTACCTCCTTTTTGGGGCAATAGCTTGTATACAGTATGTGATTGATTATGGGAAGAGGGGCAACATAGAACGTTGGAATTTGATGTAACCGAGCTGCATGAGCAGGTCTTTCATATTTGATACCAAAAAAAAAATTGGGGTAAGTTTG
Organism: Ascaphus truei; assembly: GCA_036426205.1. Taxonomy (NCBI): domain Eukaryota; kingdom Metazoa; phylum Chordata; class Amphibia; order Anura; family Ascaphidae; genus Ascaphus; species Ascaphus truei. The sequence goes on along the minus strand of WSYH01014504.1, from coordinate 5,376 downwards.
GGATTTCACTTTTGAAGAAAAAGGTGATGCACTGTGTGCTCATTTGCATGTCATTACCCAGAATCCTTAGCTGCAGTGCAAGCACTATGCTAAGAGATAATGGGAAAAGGCAGGGTTGCAGACCTGTCTTGAGACATGTAGATGTACTTGCAAATGATATTTGTATTTGCTGTACACTTATTTTTAAAAGCTTTTTCTGAAATGTACATATTTCAAAGATTGCTGTTTTTGTTCTGGAGAAGTGCAAGTTGTAGGTTGTGATACGGATCAACATGAAGGGTCTCAGACACATTGGGTCATTTTTACTAAGCGGTACTTTTCTATAAGATAACTGGCACTGGACCCTACTGACCATTAAGGGTACCAGATGGTATCTTATGGAATAGCACTGCTTAGTAAATATGGGCCATTTTTCCCCTCCAAACAAAGCATTGCATCAAATAAGAGTCACTTCTATGAAACAACCAGCAAAACAGCAGAGTGAGGATTACATCTTGGACTGTAGGCACTCAGTAAGCATTGTGGAGCATTTAGAAGCTACCAGGTCAATAGATTTGCAACAGATGAGTCGAGATAATAGCCAGAATTCATCAAGCTCCGGTGCAGTTTCACACCCGGATCTAGGGGTAACTGCTATTCAAGCCAATGGTACCAGTAATCAAGTCACTTGCAGTTCCCGCCAGATCAGAATGCTATACCCTGTATCGCTGCTTGATGGATCGGCTCCTATGTCTTTTTATTTTGATGTACATTTTCCATTATTTTTAGATGTATGGATGGTGATGTGATATCTGTTGAGAATTTGCCGTTATTGTCATTGTTTGTGATTTTTGCCGTTAAGTAATGTCTTCTGTCTGTAGTAAAATACCTTTGTAATGAAATAAAGTTTATACTGTTATATTTTGGTTAACTATATAAAGTGAATATTGAATAGAGTGTATTGTGTGTCAGTTTGTGTTACTTATTTTAAAGTAAATTAATCAAAGCTACGTTTGTTAGACACCCATAGAGGCCTTTATCAGAGCTCTAGCAACAAAGTCTACGCGCAAAGTTCATCTTTCCTTTCTTGCCTTCAAATACTTTCTGGGCAAACTACCCGCCTATCTGAACAAGCTCCTCACCCCTACCACATGCAGCACTTATCATCTGAGAACTGACTCCAAAATAATGTTCATGGTCCAAAGGCTCAACAAAGTATCCGGCCGCTCCTCCTTCTCTTACCGTGCACCCCAAAACTGGAACAGTCTACCGGAGACTCTCACAGCCACCACCAGTCTAAGTTCTTTCAAAAGTAAAGCTGTCTCACATTTGAATCTGGTCTGTAACTGTTACATACGCCTATAATATATATTATCTCTAACTGTGCATGCAATGTCTTGTATATAATGTATAATACTATTCACTTAATGTAACTATGTATTGTAACCATGTATTTGTCATCATAACTCTTCAAATCTTCAAAATGGCGCAAGAAACCAAGACAGACAAATGTTTAAAGTATATTTACATTTATTTGAAGAAGACATTCATACTGATGCAGCAGTAGTTATTGCCCCTGTTAATTGTTGAGACAAGTAAATGTGTCTTTTCAGGCTGCAGTCGCGTGACGTCAGTGTCACATGAGCTGGTTCAGCCAATTAGGGCGAACCAGCTTTGTGACGCATCCGTGACGCATTTGCCACGTCTCCGATTGCCTCCCCAATCTCCTGCAGACAAGTGCACAGACCGCTGGGGCTGCGGGAGTGTGCATGGTGGTGCGTGCGGGCACGCAAGTACTATAAGCTTAGCCTACAATATCATCTGCAATATCTGTAAATTGTTAAAGTGTTTGTTTGCAAACTAGCAGGGATTGTACATTTGAATGACACTCCCCTAGACTTCTTGAATAAGAAGACTAATGATAAAACTATTTCTGCTTAGCACACAGTGAAGATTGTGTGTCATATTTCCTCTTCGAAAGGAAATGCCTGACTCAGAAAGCAAACAAAAAGCCAAGAGGTGACTCCCTGTTCTCATGCTCAGATAAGCCCAAAGGCAAGCTTTCTAATAGTGTCTAAATTGTCACATATTATCACCCACTGATTCCTACGCCCCTGAAATATGTGAAAGGTGCTACCGTATTGTATCCAGTATCGGATTTCAATTAATGAGTTTAGCTGTGGCACTATCGTCATTCTTCTCTGTTCTTTGGTGTTGTAGTTAAACACAGGTGCATAAAAGAAATACATCATTGTAGATGGGTGAATAATTTGCTCAAATTTGTATGTTGCCGAGAATATGGAGGTTTTTTTTCTTGGTTTTGAATATTCGCAAATTTGTTAGTTAAAAAAAACATAATAAATAAATAAAAAAAGTCGTCACTTTTTTTTGTGAAAAACAAAAGTGAACGTTCAAAAATTTGCTAATTTTTTAAAATCAAATAATAGAAAATTGGAAAATATTAAAATTTAACAAAATGCTTTAAAACTAGATATGAGCAAATGTGTCCAAAAATGATGTAATTTTTTGTAAATTTTGCATTGCTTACAAATGTGAAAGAATTGAACAAAATCACACATTTCAGACATAAGATTTCTTAGTTTCACCAAGCCATTTTAAAGGATTCTAACCCCTAAAATAGGACCTTTGCTGGAGAGTATGGCAAAATCACACAGAAGCTGGTATTAAAGGGTATAGCAGATGCAACGCCCTTTGGGATTACTAGGGCTTTAAAGGGTTAAATTGTGTCGGCCGCACCGAGTAAAGCCCCTTACATGGTTTTGGGATGACTCAGCATAAGGTTAAGCCCCACCCCTTCTGAATGGAGACATCAGGCTGGGATATAAATAGTAAAGGGGAAGCTTCTGGAACTCTGATCCTGGAGGAGATACAGTACAGAGGAGGGATCTGATTGTATATAGTAAGTGTTTATGTAAATAGGATAGGATCTCCTATTTATTGTATGATGCTTACAGAAACAATCCTACCGTTTAGATAGTGGCCTTATGAATGGTTCATTGCTGCTCTCTGGGTTCATATGGCAGCAGCCTATGCCCTGAGGGGGCGCCACAGTGCACAGCCCCAGGGTATAGTTAGACCGGTCCCATGGGAAGTTCTATAGCTGGCTCCATTCACTACAGGTCGTCACGAGGTGGCAGTGCTCATAAGACGGACACTGATCACCAACAGAGAGCAGCACAAGGCCCGACGGGCCCTAAAGAAACCCTACCCAGGCCGCCCTGAAAATGGCCACATTAGGTAACATAGGGGATCAAGCCTCAGCACCTCCCTAGCGGGCCGAGATAAGGGGTGCTGTGGAAAAAAGGTTCAGACTGCACCAGGAAGAATGCAGTTCTGTCCATAACAAGATCACTGTGTGTTGATGTAACAAAGTTTGAATGAATAAAGTTCCTTTCACCCATCTTTGTTTAACCACGCCCAGCCCGCACGAATCCAGAATCCTGAGTCTTCAGCACCAGTTTCTGAGAATTCAGCGTTCGTCTTATCATGCCATTAATAATTATTTTAGGTAGCTGCTACCTCAGAATTGCACCATGATACAGTTTTGTCAGATTATTCAGCTAAACATAACTAATAGGCTGGCCCTATTGACCTGTTCTGTAAATGGCCTAACATGGGCTGTGCAGCAAGCCACAGAGATCATACAATGCGTGTCTACTGTATCCACAAAAGCAACCTCAACTGAATCATTGACATCTGGTGTTTCATTCTAACATCCACTCCTTCACCTACTGTACTCCACCTATTGCACCAGTGGCCCAACCTTCATTAAGGTGTGTGAGATCATGTCATAGGGGCCTAGTCAGCCTGCCCCACCTCCCTCTGCAACAAAGAGGAAAATATACATTTGTTCTATTACGTGTTTTTCCACCCTGCAATTGTCAATTATGTGACATGTTATGTTTATATATGTTCAGGTATTGTTCTCACAGTGCTTGCACTGCATAAATGAGGACATGTTTAAATCCCAATTACTGTTTCTTTGTAGCCATTATCAAAAATGCTTGGTATGTAATTGAACACACATACTGTAACTACATGCAAAAACGTTCCCTATTGTGCCAAGTCTGGCTACTATATCTTGCATCACAATATAAAACATCCTGCTATTTAAAAGCATTTCATGATTTTACACATTATCAGCTGCATCTCTTGTGATCTTGGCTAATGTTAGAACATTTTAACAGAATTCATGGCTATTTTTGGTCTTACACATATAACTATTTAAAGAGAAATTTTAGATTATTTGCTTTAGTGAATAGGCGTTATGATTATCCAAACATTATTTTAGGTACATTTTTGGTTAAATAAAGTAATACAACTTAGTGCATCTGGGCTAAAGAACCTTCTCTAAAGAGATTAAGATATATATTTTTTTCTAATCAGAGCTTTTGTAGTACAGGCATGTTTTCGTAGCAGCTCAGTGCTGCCTGGTAGAGTGGAGAAAGTGAGAATAAACAGCAGGAGTTGCCATGTGGAAAATCTACTGCAGGTTTTGGCCCTTTTTAATAAACATTTAAATAAAATAAAAAAGAGATAGGCAAAACAAAATAAGTTTGGTAACCTGCTTTAATTTAGCAATGCTTCCTTCCTTTAATATACAGTATATATATATATATATATATATCAAATGGAAATATTACTGAATGTTCATTTGCATGTCTTAGACAGGTCTACAACCCTGTCTTTCACCATTATCGCTAATCACACAGCACTTCCACTGCAGCAAGGGATTCTGGGAAATGACATGCAAATGAGCACACTGTGCCACCTTTTGTACTGCGGTCTCTATTCATCCACCCGGTGGAGGAGCAAATGGACTTGGGTCCTCAGCCCCCACGGGAGAACATCGTGGGTGACGATAAAATCCCAATGGGTAGACAGTTGTCCTCTGAACAAAAAGGGGACTTGTTAGAAATAATTACACAATTCCATGATAATCTTTCTGATTTGCCAGGGCAAACTAATTTAATTTCACATGTGATCGAGACAGCACCTGGGGTAAAAATACGTTCCCGTCCTTATAGGTTGCCTGAAAGTCGTAGGGTCCTGGTAGAGAAGGAGGTACAAGAAATGTTACACTTAGGAGTGATTGAGGAATCATGCAGTGAGTGGTGTAGTCCACTAGTTATGGTCCCTAAACCCGATGGGAAGGGAAGATTTTTTGTGGACCTCCGAAAGGTCAAATCGGTATCCAAGTTTGTGACAATGCCATTTGGACTACAAGGAGCCCCAGCCACATTTCAGAGACTCATGGATAAAGTGCTGAGACCCCATAGGGCTTATGCCGCAGCCTACCTAGATGACATTGTCATTTATAGTAAACACTGGCGGGCCCATCTAAATAGGCTGAAAGCAGTTTTCAAATCTCTGAGA
>WSYH01014503.1:0-15548 GCA_036426205.1 Ascaphus truei | reverse complement strand
GGGGGAGATGATCAGGGGACAAGGGGGACTGGATGGAGGGGGAACGGGGACTGGATGAGGGGGGACAGGGGACCTGATATGGGGGACGGCTGGATGGGGGGAGGGGGACATGTACTGATGGGGGACAGGGTGATGGGGATGGGATGAGAGGGACAAGGTCCACGGATAATGGGACGGGGGGTGGATGGAATGGAGAGGTGGTACAGGGTTGAGGGAATGGATGAGGGGGGACGGGTGACTGGATGGATGAGAGTGGGGTACAGGTGTGGGACGGGTAGACTGGGTCACAGGTGACAGGGTCAGGACATTTGGCATGCAGATGAGGGGGACAGGCGGGGACTGAGTTCATTGATGAGGGGGACAGGGTGACTGGGTTACGATGAGGGGGACAGCGTGTGGATGGATCAGGATGCGGGGACCGGGTGCGTGGTACGGATGAGGGGAGACTGGGTACAGGATTAGGGAGGAGGGTGACTGAGTGGCAGGGCAGTGTGACTGGTCCTAGGTATGAGGGGAGACAGGGGTGACTGGGTTAGATGAGGGGACACAGGGTGGGACTGCAGGATGGGGGACAGGGTGCGGCAGGATGAGGGGACAGGGGTGACTGGGTCAGGATGAGTGGGGACAGGGGTGACTGGGTCAGGCTGAGGGGGACAGGGTTTGACTGGATACAGATGGGGGGCGGGTGACTGGGTCAGGATCGGGGGACAGGTGTACTGGTCAGGATGAGAGGGACAGGATGAGGGGTGGGGTTGATGCGGTGGGGTGGGGATGACAAGCATGAGGGGGTGGGGATGACAGGATGATGGCAGGGAGTGCGTGGGGATGACACGGATGGAGGCGGGTGGGGATGACATGATAGGGGGACAGGCGGTGGATCGGATGAGGTGGCTGGGGATGAAAGGTGCAGGGGGAACAGGTGACAGGATTTGAGGGGGGACAGGGTGAACAGGATGACTGTGGTGTGTGATGACAGGATAGGGGGACAGGGTGAAGTGGGTGGGACAATACATTTTTAAAAAGACCCCCACCGCACCCCATACATTTAAAGACCCCACACCCCATACATCTTTTAAAATACCACCCACCGCCGCCCCAATACTTTTTAAAGACCCCCCGCACACCCCAACGACATTTTAAAGACCCCCCCGCCTACCCCAATACATTTTAAAGACCCCCCCCCAACCAAACTTCAGCCGCGCACAATACATTTTAATAAAAGACCCCCCGCAGCCCAATACATGTTAAAAAAGTACACCCGCCGCCAATTACCATTTTAAAAAGACCCCGCCGCCCATCAACCCACCGCCCCCCCAATACATTTTAAAAAGCCCGCCGCCCCCACCAATACATTTTAAAAGACCCCGCGCCCCAATACATTTTAAAAAAGACCCCCCCGCCCCAAATACCATTTTTAAAAAAGACCCCGCCGCCCCCCAAGTACATTTTAAAAGACCCCGCGCCCCCACCCCAAACTTTTAAAAAGACCCCCCGCCGCCCCATACATTTTAAAAAGACCCCCCCGCCCCCAATATACCCGCCCCGCCAATACATTTAACAACGACCCCAGCCCCCCAAGCACATTGAAAAACCCCCCCATTATTAAAAAGTCCCCTGCGCCCCAGTACATTTTAAAAAGTCCCCTGCGCCCCAATATATTAATAAAAAAAAGCACCACTGCTGGCTGCTGCAGACAGCCCACGGAGGACTCATTTCTGGGACGGGGGGGGAGGGAGGGCGGTTTAATGCACCCACAGGACCCTGCTGACAGAGGCGAGGGCGGGCGGGGGCGGGTGGAGGCACGAAGGGGGGTGTGGACGGGCGATGGGGAACATGGAGGGGATGGAAACAGACGATAGCAGGCCTGTCGCAAAGGGGCATGGAGAGAAGGAGGAGTGGAACAAGGGGGCGGCGGCAAAGAAGGGGGAACAATTGGCGCTGCCAAGCTGAGACAATGGGGGTCCGTTTTTGTTGTTATTGACAAGAGAAGCTCGCTGAGGTGAAACTGGCGGCCATGTTGTAGTAATGACAAATCGGAGGCGATCAAGGGGCTTGTCTAGGCAGATGTGAAAAAAAATTGCACCGCTTTGCCAGATTCGCATACATAGTGGTTTTTTTTTAACTGATGCAGGATATATAAATCTCCATGTCATTCCGTCATGGAAGCGCAGTCGCGTTCAGGATTCGCAAAACGCGAGAGCGATACACCTCTTGGATGTCCTGGTGGATGTATATGCAGGGACTAGATCTGCGTCTGATGGAAAGTGCCCGATTAGAGCGGAGTGCCATGCATGCTCGCGTGCGGTACGGGTGCTCATGGAGGGAAGTCTGTATTCGGTTCTTCTCGCCGTGGGGTGGGGGCGGACTACTTAGTGCACCATCACAGTGCTGTTCAACCGCCATTGGATCGAACGCTTCACTTGTGACCGGCCTGCACTCCTGTGAGTTGCTGAAACTAAAAAATTAACGCGCTAAGAACGTCCTCCGTCACAACATCTGTTGCGTCCGCAACGGGTTGGCAGCGACAACGCAGGGTCGTCAGACGGGTCGACTAAGACGACTGGACCTATGACTCAGGCCTATTAGCAGTCACAAAAAGCTCTGTAAATAAAACCTCGCCCGATGAAAACAACACAGTGAATATTACACCGTGTGTGTTACTGTGTGTGGGTGTGTGTGGGTGTGTGTGTGTTGTGTGTGTGTGGTGTTGTGTTGTGTTCGTGGTGTGTGTGTGTGTGTGTGTAATGACATATTAAACCGTTCATGATTTATTAACAAAAATAAGCCCAAAATGGAAAAAGTCCATGTGTGGACAAAACTAAATATCATCTTATGACTCATAGACTTTGAAACCACCTTTAGCAGCAAGAAACGCGTAACTGTTTTCTGTATGATCAGGGAGAGGAGCAGTTGTGATAATTTAAGGAGACACTGTAGGGTCAGCTTGCTGTTTTGGAGCAAGTGTTAACTGTTTGCATGCGTTAATGGAGTCGGGAAAGTACCAAGTAATGATAGCATTGTAGTGGTGTTAGGAGCATTTAGGTAGAGCTATGTGAGGGAGATCCGATTAAGAAGCTGACGGTGGGTAGAGGGCATTAGAGATCATGTGAGGAATATCTCTGTCGACAGGAGGAAACAGGACTTGTAGAGGGAGGAGAGTTGTCTATCGAACACTTCCCTCTCCTGTGCACCTATGAATGAGTGGAGGCGAGGCAGGAAGAGAGCAGTTAGGCAAGCATTCGATGATTGAGATGCGACAAAGGTATGTCTTGCAGAATGAACCCCCGTTGTCTTGGAAATAGTAGCCAAAGTCCTGAGGTGAAACGTGGAAAAAGAAGACAGCGTAACTGACTGTGTTCTGAGTAGGGAGTCCGAGGCAGAGCAGAGTTTTGCGTGGGGTAGACTTGTGAGTGTGTGATTATTGTATGAAAAGTATGTTTGTTTAGCCTGCGGACAGGGCAATCAGAATCAATGGAAACAGTAGAAGGACGTATCATTGGTTTACGGATAGTCTCGTGGGTCCTCAACACCATGGCCAAAACGAATGACATATTTAAATGACCAGTTCTCCCGTGCAATCTGTACTCCTCTACCCTAACAAAGATCTGATGCAAGCGAAACACATAGTGTGTCATGACCCATGACCATCATAACGCGGAAGTGAATTGTAGCAGAGAAGCAGTGGTGAGATTGCTGGGTGTCGCATAGGACAAGGGAGGAAAATTAGCATGCCAATTTACACTTGGGCGTTCATTCCCCATGCTCCAGCAGCGATCGCGAACAAGATACGCCTCTCTCGGCCGCCCCAGTCAGTGCGTGCACTATGATCAAGTTGCGAGTGGCGCTGTGAATGAAACATATTTGAAAAGTCAGAAATTGACTTTTGGCAGCGATGGAAACACGTCACCGCTGACGGTCAGCAAATGAGGTGTGAACCCGCCACGTGACATTATGGCTACGCCCCCCACCACACCTCCCGTCGCGGATGATCGAAGATCCTCCGATTGCTCGGCTGAAAAGCCATGACTCCATTTGACTGTGTCACGCTCACTGTGGCCGTGAGCCCGGAGCCGCCTCACAATGATGTAACTTACACAGTAGCCATTAGAGGCAGGGACTTTTGTGAATGTATAAGATACATGTTTCCCAATTTCAGATTGTGGTGAAGCAGACAATGCAGTCGATCTGACACGTGCTTTGTTTAGCCAGAGGCTGGTGTGTCTCATTTGCTACTCACCATTCAGAATCTATTATTTCGATTATTTTATTATTACCCCTGTCCGGCTTCCCATCCTATTCAATATATTACACAGGTTTAGCAGTTATACCCTTCTGTTAACTTCATTATATAAAACAGTAATATTCCCGATATATATTCAAAAACGAATAGACGTATAACCATTCTGGTGGCGGACAAAAGCTTTTATTTGTATTTGTATCCAAATAAAAGCATGTTGTTAGCCACGAACCGTATCGTCTATTCGTTTTTGAGTATTAACTCGGCTAACACGGGATGTATGTATGTATTATATGTTGGTGTGGTGTGTTGTGTGTGTGTGGTGTGGTGTGTGGTGTTGTGTGTGTGGTGTGTGTGTGTGGTGTGTGGTGTGTTGTGTGTGTCGTGTGTGGTCTTAAGTCTTCTGTAGTAGCGTTAACTCTAGATTACTACTCTATATTTTATACTTCTATACTAATCCTACACACTACCCTCCCTCATACTCATTACTCACTACTACCATACATCAGCCTCACACGTACACTACACTCCACTCCCTACCTACCCGTCGGTCCCTCCCGCCATCCCCAAACTCGCCGACAAAAAAATTCTATCGCCACACCTAGATCCACACGTGTGCTGCTTGGGCCAATAGAGCTCGCCGCAGCATGTTACAATCCACTCGCCCGGGCGAGCAAACTGTATAGTTGTTCGAACACATGTACTATATCTATCTATATATATATAAGATATATATTATATATATATTATATATATATATTATATATAGTGTTTGTGTCTACACACAAACCAACACCACACAACCACAGACACACACTCGCTCTACATTGAGTGCTATGTATGGTGGATCTTTTTGGTCCATCAACTGAACCTTTGCAAGTTGTTTTGTACCAATAATTATGTACACAGAGAGACAAGTAGATAATTTGCATTTAAAAACACATCCTTTTTGCTGCAGAAACAACTTTTTGGCCTATCAGATCGCATATTTTTTAGACATAAGATCTTTTTAAAAGTGTACTTACTCTTTGGGAGGAAAATGTTGACCTGTAGAAAGCGAATATGTCTGCAGTCTAATTATGCCAATTATGTACAACACTATACGAATCCCCAAATTTTTGTCTTGGTGATAATCAAAATGGCCATTCGTACGTATTACGGTAGCCACGACCATTTTCAATAAAGCTTCAGTAAATGTTTGAGATTATGTGTCCAGCACCTACGCTTTTGCAGCTGTTGTTTTGACAGATTATAATGACGTTTTGCTTTTTAATGCCTGCATGTAAAGCTTATTGTTCAAGACCATTACCAGCAGCTGTGGGATACCTTTTGCTGAGTGATGTTTCTTTAAGCATTATATTCAAATGTGTTGTTGCCATGTAATTGTCATGGGTCTGTACACACCTTGGCATGGAATGGTAATGCAAATTGATATTAAAAACATTCATGCAACTATAGTACTCCCATTCTCACCTGTCTTCTCTTTTTCAAAGTGTGGGCCAGGAAGACTATGTTTTATCATATGAACTGTCAATCCAGAAGCAGGTTTGTGAAGCCAGTGGCCTATTCAGAATTGTAGTTATCTTTCCATTTCATTAAGCTTTCCATTGGACCAATACAAAAATTCTAGAGTAAGTGTTGTGAGAAACTCTGACTACACTCTTTATTTTATTTTAAGGTGTCCGCGGAAGAGAAAGGTTAATTGAAGCAAACAGCTTCCTAAATATTGCCTCCAACTTAAGTGAAGGAGCAACACTGTGTCTTTAAGAAAAAAAAAATTAAGAACGGGGAATGCCGGAAAATTGATAAATCTACCTTTTTGTATGTGCTACCTGGACATTACCTTAATGTAACACTCACTTTTTAGTAGAATTAAACTATACCATGTCATAACAAATAAAATCTGAAGTTACGAAGTATGCGGCATTTATCTTCCTGAGATTCTAATTTATGTCTCCCAACAAAGGGCCTCATACAGTAAACATGGAGGAAAGGCACTTCTGCGACCGTTTCCGTCAAAAAATGCCCCACACCCCTATGTCTGTAAGGGGCAAAAAAAACGTGTGTAGAATAAAAAAAACACCCAAATTTTTGGGCGGTGTGTTTTGTTGTTTGTGTTGCATGGCGGGCGGAAGGCACTTTTCGCCTCTAAAATGACCTTTTTTTTCCTTCCGCCAGTATCTAGTAGTTGCGAGTAGCTTTGCGCTGTGTATTCGCCAATCTAGAATGGCGTTTTTATGCCGAATCACCACGCAAAAAAAAAGGTTGGCAAGATTGCTGGTGAAAGGCGATGGAATGAGCGACGGATCGGCAACTTAGAAAAAATTCTGGCCTTTTCCTGGCTGGGATGATGGCCGGGGTCCTCTGAGGCTGATACCATTACTTACCAGCAACCGGAGCCCCCCGGATGCATCCGAGGAGCAAAATGCATTTAAAGCCATTTCATTACTTAGCGGACTAACCGCTAAGGGCAATTAAGGGTTAAGCCGCGGCCCGCAGTTTTATTGTGGCTAGCGGGGGTGGGTGATGAAGGGGGTATTTGGCCTTGTTGTTTTTTAGGGTGAGGGGGTGCGGGGAGTTACCTTGGTAGACGCTTACCCCACCCTCTTCTACCGACCTAGCCGAGTTAATACCACTAGTACATGAAGGTGTAAAGCCCTCCCGCTACCCACCGCCAAGCCCCTAAACAAACCACCGTTGGGTTTAATACGCCCTTTCACCCACCCCCGCACTCCACAATAAAATAAATCACACACAACAGCCCCAACACTAAATTATACTATATATAGAGATAATATATTAATATAATTATATGATATATATATATAATACCCAGACAACACCCTATACCCCCTACATGCAGTATAGTAATGGGCACAATTCATTATCAGTGGTGTGACAAATACCAAAAAATCTACGCGCCACACAAAAAATTGATCGCCACAGACTCCCACCTCCCTACCAAGGTGTGCCTTGAGGGCCAATAGTGCGCTCGAACCACGATGTTTAAATCCACTCGCCCGGGCGAGCAAATGTTAGTTTGGGCGAACCATGAATATTATACCAAATGGATATAGAATGTTTCTATTTAAAATACATAACGAACAATAAATAACAGTTAAATACTTAACACTAACCCTTGTCCGCTGCCACGATGAAGGCATCACGATTCTTCAATCCTGCCAATGCCCCATCCGCTTCCTGCAAACATACACAAGAATATAAACATCCCATGTAATGTCCCCATATCCCATAATCACCATAGCGGTTATTAACCGCTACAGTCATTAGGGGGTTAACCCACCCCATCCCACACTCGGAGCCCACATACCCTCACACCACCCCCCCCCCACCCACGTGAGCCTAAACCACCCTCACCCACTAGACCAACGGAGCCTCCCCATACCCTTGGGGCCTAATCCCCCTCCCCCCACCCCACACACATTACAGCGTACATAATGTGGCCAAATACTATTATCCAGATAGGCGATAATATGATTACTTGGCCTATCTTAACAACATAACTAGCATAGTAAAATAAAGAAACTTCTACTGACCCTAATCAATAAGAAGGCCCCCTTCGCCAGACAAATCCTTGTAGTACATTGCCAAAATAATACATAGTAATACAGTTGCAATTATATTCAATTTACATGAACCCCTTAAAATCGCTCTATGGATACCTAACCGCAATGGTAATTAAGGGGTAAGCGCCACCCTGGCCCGCTACACACCCTCACACATCCTTTGTCCAGTGGTTTCATCATGCAAAAAAAACAATGTTAAAACAATTACAATATTATATATATATAATAGTATAATATATATATATAATATATATAGCCCAACTGTAAATTATTACGTATGTTATTGCATGTTCTAGCCAGGTCTGAAACCCTGTCTGTACCCATTTCACACAGAGCATACAGCACGCCACTGCAGCAAGGGATTCTGGGAAAAGAAATGCAAATGAACAGTCAGTGCCAAAGTGCCCTTGTTGTCCTCAAGCTCGTATATTCAACACAGCTCCTCAATCCAAGCATGCTGTTTTAACCACAGCTTAGACTAGAGGCTGGGATGAGATGCAATCTATATATACACACAATAACATATATAATGATGAACCAATATAGAAATAAATGTCTCAGGGAAAACAAAAACATGCTTTAAATCAAATATACACTTCTCTTATAACATCCAACAAAGAAATACTGACGTTTCCTAAACAATCAAATGTTACTCATCCACTCTAAAGCATCAAAAGCCTCAACTGTAACTGAAACATGGCATTTACATTGTATAAATGTGCATTAATCTAAAGCAACTGTAGACGCTGCAACTCAATGTTAACATACAATATTACCAGAAAATGCTTCAAATCTACAATTATACTATGTAATTCATAAAGTCACCATCACTCATTTCAGACATTAAATTAAAATCCCAAACACTTAAAATCGCATCCATACCAATTACACATTAACTATAGCACACGTTAAAGAACAAGTTACCATCACTAGACAAAATAATAGACAACCAAAATAAATAACAAAAGCAAGCTCACCATGATATTAAAGTCCAGCATACAAGCCCAAAAAATGACATCTATCTAATTTAAAATACATTCAACACATATCTATGCACTAGCAGATAGCCAAAATCTTTGTAAAATGTGGCAAGCAAGCTTTTCAACACAATCATTTCTTACCCGTATGTATATATCTCTCTAACAATACATAATAAATACATACACGTGGCAAGAAAGTGATTGTACAAAAAAAAACCCAACACATGAAAAGACAAGAAAAAAAAACAGTCGTTACATAAAAAAATTTCTTTTATTCTACCATTACGTTGAACCGGAGTCAACGACTCCCGTTGAACACGCTTACTTGCGAAACATCCACGAACAGGAACCCATTAAAATACAGACCAGAAAATAATAAACATTTTAAAAAATAATAAAACAAAACAATCCACGGGTCTTGTAGTTGTAATCCCATCTTCAGCTGATCTTCCTTTCTCTTTCTTAGCTGCGGCTCTCTTACCGGGTCTTCTTACCGTCTGCTGCCATCGCCCGTACTTTTTCTGTAGGAGGTCTTCCTCCTCGGCGTTGGCTTCAAATGGAGACGACTTTAGGCTGTATTAAAAGGCCTATGACGTCACATTTCATCATGGTTTTCCTACGCCCTGATTGGGCCTTGAATGAAAACCATGTGGCTTTGGCGGATAAAAAAAAAAGTAGTGACGTCAATGTAAGGCAATGAAAGCACAGCCAATCAGAAGGCTTTGCTCCATGCCTTTAAGATACGTCATTTAAAGAAACATGGCCGGCCGTCGCAGGTCCGGTAGCCAATCAGAGCGTGGGAACTCCATCCCAACTCTTAAATGCTCTAGACAACACACTTTGTGAAGAGCTTGGGGAGGAACGGATTATGACTCATTGAAAGCCTGTCACATGTACTAAGAGCCAATCAGATTAAGGGATAGACTCCCACGCTCCTGATGGCTAACCGTACCATGTGAGGCGGCCTGTTTAACTTTTAATGACGTCATCTTAAAGTGCAATTGAGTGCAAAGCACATTCTGATTGGCGTGCTTTTATTGCTCTTAAGTGACGTCATCACATTTTTTTTTTTTATCGGGCCAAAAGCACATGGTTTTCCAGGCCCAATCAGGGCCGTGGAAACCATGGACGAAAATGTGAAGTCATAGGCCTTAAAAGCCTATGTCGTCCATTTTGAAGCCAAACGCGCGGAGGAAGGACCTCCTACAGACAAAGACACGGGGGCGTGGCAGCAGGACGGTAAGAGGACACGAAACAGAAAGGAGCCGCCAATGAAAGAAAAGAACGAATAAGATAAGATGATTACAAACTACAAGACCCGGTTGATTGGTTTTTGTTTTATTATTGTAAAGTTTATCTAATTTTTGGTTGTTCTTTTTATGGGTGCCTGTCGTCGTTGATTGAGTTCGCAAGTAACGCTGTTACCACGGGAGTCTGGTGAACGGTCAGTATGGTAGTGAAGAAAAGAAATGTATTTTAGTGTACTTGTTTTTTTTTCTTGCCTTTTTTACATGTGTGGGTTTTTTTTTTACAGTCATTTCTTGCCACTGTGATGTATTTATGTATGTATTGTCTAGAGAGATATATACATACAGGGTAAGAAATGATGTGTTTGAAAAAGCTTTGCTTTGCCACTATGTTAAAAGATTTGGCTATCTGCTATGCATAGATTGTGTGTTGAATTATTTTATAATTAGATTAGATGTATTTTTGGGCTTGTATGCTAGTACTTTAGATCATGGTGAGGCTTTGCTTTTGTTAATTTTATTTTTTGGTGTCCTTCTCTATTTGTATGATGGTACGTGTTCTCTTTACGGTTGCCTATGTATTTGTGTAATTGGTATGGATGCTATTTAATTGTTTTTGGGGGATGTAATTACTAGTCTGCAAATTGATTGATGCGTGACTTATTGAATTACATAGTACGTTTGTAGATGTAATGCTATTTTCTTGTGGAATATTGTATGTTAACATTGATTTGCGCGTCGTCTACATGTTGCTTAGATTTAATGACATCATTTATCACAATGTAAATGCAAATTTTCGTGGCATTTGAGAGGCTTTTCATTGGCATTTGGTGCTTTATATTGGTGATTACATTTGATTTGTTTAGGAAATAGACATTGATTTCATTGTGGATGTTATAGAGAAGTGCCGTATTTTATTTAACATGTTTTTTACCATCGAGACATTTATTTGTATATGTGGTTCATCATTGTATATATGTATGTTATATATATGTGTGTGTGGTTGTGGTTGTGTGTGTGTACTATACTATATTAAAGATATATATATATATCTTATCGTAAATATTGTATTTTAGTTTTAAATAAATTTTTTTGCATGGATGGAAACCACTGTACAAAGGAATGTGTTGATGGGGGTGTATATGGGCCAGGGTGGCCTTACACCCCTAATAGTCCTTCCCTTTGGGCGGGTTTAGTATCCGAGTAAGGCGATAAGGGGTTCATTGATTATGTGAATGTAATTGCAATGTATTAGCTATTAGTTAGATTTTGGCAACGGAAAACTAACAAGGATTATTCGGCGCGGGGCCCTTCTTATTTGATGAGGTCAGGAGAAGTTTCCTTAATTTTACTAGCTAGTTAATGGTTTATAAATGGCCAAATAATCTATTATCCTATACGTGATAATAGTTATTTGCACTTATTGTACGGTCCTGTAGTGTGGTGTGGGGGTAGGGGTATTGGCCCCAAGAGTATTGTGGGTAGGCCTCCCTTGTGGGTGAGTGGGGTGAGGGTGGTTAGGCATCACGGGGTGGGGGGTAGGTGGGAGGGTAATGTAGGCATCCCGAGTGGTGGGTGAGGGTGGTTTAACATAAAAAATAAACCCCGTTGAATGAGTTACGCGTTAATTAAAACCGCTATGGTGAATTAAGGGTTAGGGGGACATTACATCTGGATTTGATTCTGTATCTTGTTCTTTTTTGTCAGAAGCGGATGGGGCATTAGCAGGGATGAAGATGAGGAATGGCCTTCATCGTGGCGGGCAAGCGGCATGGGGGTGACGTGTAGAACTGTATTATGTTATGCTCCTGCTATCTTTTATGACACTGTCATATTATCCTGCCACATTCCCTTGTGGATAGCGTAATTTTGCCCCATTACTGTATTGTATGTGTTGTGTATCAATATTATGGGGGCAATTGGTGTCCCCCATAACCATGCTATTATGTCGTTAGGACCTAAAGCACCCTCTTGCCTTATAGCGCTATCCGCTATGGTACATGAAGCAACATTATAAAATGTATTTTAATAATATTGGTTGCGGGAGCAGGGGCGTCCTCTGAGCTGAAACCGCACTTGATTTCTCTGGCCAGAGACCCCCTTCTTCCCGAAGTTACAGACACTACGCGTTTGGGGCAATCGGGTTACAGGGTCGACGATTTATTGAGGCACGTGTAGGTATGTGACGCATAAACATGGCCGGCGACACTGCCAGCCCGATCACCCAATACCGGGGCCTGTAACCAGAGAAGCAGGGGAGGTCCTTGGTTACACAACAGAGCAATTGCGGTCACTCAGGCGGACCCCTGCTCACTGTACATATTATTCAAAATATATTCATCGCTGTGTTCGTTACCATAGCGATAGCCGCAAAGGTTAAGGACTGATTGTGTAGTGATATGGGTGTTTTTTCATGTGTAGGATGTGCAGAGGGTCCTCCGAGGTAACGCAACCACTTTTGGTTTAGGTCCGGGACCCCCTGCTTCCCGAGATAACAGACCACTGTTAGGGTGGTGTCCGGTTCCTCTGCTGTGTTTAAATTCTCCGCAGGGGGTCACGTGATCTGCGGACCAATCAAACTGCAGAGGGGATACCGGCACCTCATAAGGGGCCTGTACTGCGGGAAAACAGTGGGTCCCCGACCTGAAAACCAACTGCGTTCGACTCCGCGAGGACCCTCATGTCAATGTACACTATGCTAAAAATGGTTTATAAAATAATTTTTTAATTGTGCCAGTTTGCGCAGTAGAGAGGTGAAGAGTCATCTCCTCTGCTGAAGACAGTATCTAGCTCGCAGGGGGACGCTCTTCGGCACAATCTGCTTATCGCCAGGCCAGCCCGTCGCCGCCAACCGTTTACTAGCACATTCCTTTATCAAACTGTCTGGTGGGCATTCCTATGATCTGTCGCAGTGATTAGGCCCTTACAGCTACAGCCCAGTTAACACGCTAAATTGCAAAACGGGCTAATGCTTTTTTTCGCTGTTAGTTGCATGACCGCCAAAGTCTCCATTGGAGAGTTTTTTTTTACATTTTGACGACGGTTGTTTTGTGTTTGATAAAGGAAGGACTACTGTAGTGTATTACTCTCTCTTATTTTGATTCTTTTGTGTTTTCATCAGTTAACTATCTCCAGGCCGGTAATTATTTTAGGGCCGATGAAAAGATGAATGCAGAATGAGTGACTTGATCTCAGTCAATTCTCTGCAGAAGTTTGGAGACTTTGTGTTCCACCAGGAGTAATTAATTATCTTCACGGTTTCATATTTAAAATCATATTAAACGTTAATGCCAGAGACCTGCAATACATTGAAGTGCTTTGAAGAGCCTTTGGCTGTAAATTTATTAATAATAGTGTTTTTCTCCTTTAATATTAATCATAATTTCTACCTTCTAAGCCTGTAAAAAAATATTGGCATCTCGCAATTCTAAACTCCTTTTCTGATCATTTTAAAAACCAGCATCTCATCTGAGGTAAACAGGTCACATAATATTGTGTTGTAATCTGAAGAATGTATACCTTGAACCTCTTGTCTTGCCATTTTATTTTTTTAGGCATGATATTTTTAGACTAAACTCTTGGCTTTTTGATACAAGGAAGAGCTAAACAATACAGCTTTCTCTATAGCGTCCAAATGGTACCAACAAATAAAATTAGTCAAGAAAATGGTGACTAGTATATACATTTATAAAAAATTTTATTACAATTCACTATCGGGGCTTGAGAAGAAGCTGGCACCGGTACATTGTAAAGCATGATGTCTTACATGGCCTGCTCCTTGCAAAGGAGTACAACTCGACCAAAGGTATATAATGAAGTAGATCGAAGAGATAGAATCTGTTTGTGATGCAAGGGAGCAAGAATGGAAAAAGACATCCAGGATCACAACGAGTTCGATCGAGCGGCCCGTATACTACCCCACCTGTATGGGACGAGGTCGGGTGCGTCTTGCGTGAAGTGGCCAGAGCGGGTAACATTTCTGATGATCTTTCTATTTTCTTCCCTGTGTCCACTTAAGTGTTTGTTTGTTCCATGTAGTCCTTGTAGCCTTATAATTCTTCTCTCCTATCAGGGTAAAACATTGCATTCGTGGAGTCTCTGGAATGCGTAATAAAAGGCTACGATAGCCCAGCTCTACCCGATTTCGATCTTCATCAAAACCCGAATAAACTACTTCGTGGAAATATAATGTAAAACAGCAATAATAAAGTTATACATGATAAAATGGGGAAATGTTAGCTAGTTTGATTCTGGTAAAAGATATGTACAAACTTCAGTATAACTGTCACCATGACAGGAAGAGTTTCTGAATCCCAGATTTGTTAAAAAATCACAAACCCCTGCTACGCACATGTTGATGAAGGAGGTGTCCTGAAGTGGACTGGCTACTTTAGTTCCAGGAAACCTGTGGTTCCTGTCAATATTTAACTCTCTATGAGTTAGGTGTTCTATACCCTTTAGGAAAATATGGCCACCATCCAAGCCTCACTCTCCCATGGGTCCAACTAGAAATCTTGGGTTCCGGACAGCTTGCAAGCACTACAGGCATATTTTGTTTGATACTAGCATGTTACAGAATCATTACTATACTGATATGAATACATTTTGCATGATTGGGGGCTTATGCATCACAGCACAGCTGTGTTGCAAGTGTTTGTAAAAAATTAACAATATTCCAACAAAATTACATGGGCCTGTATATTACCCCACAATAGTGGTACCCAAAATTTGACACCTATACTTACTTTGTAACTATTTTAAAGTTTGCTTGGATGGGTTGATTCCACGGCTTCTTTCCCTTTGTGTGGTCGATGATCACTGTGTGATGTCACTGTAATCCGCAAGAAACTCCTGTACAACCTCCCCACCTCCCTTATCTTTATGGCTTCCTTATTGCTGTTGATAAGAACAGGGTGGGATATGGGAAAAAGAAATACGTGATTGCACACTTCCCCAATCAGGAGGCCTTCCAGAAATAGACTGATCTAGTTGAATTTATTGGGAGGCCTCCTGTAAATAGGAAGTGTTTTGTCAATCACGTATTTTTCTTTTTCCCCTTTCCCCACCCTGTCCTATCAAAGAGCCGATAGGGGAGGTGGGAGGGGGGATTCTGGTGTCAAGATTGCTGATTACCAATGAACATCAGACACACGGGAGAACACAGCGGAAATCAAACCCCGTCCAAGTCTAACTTTACAAAATACATTAGCAAATAAGTATAGGTGTCATATTTGGGTAAAAATGCAATCAATTACCAAATTACACCCGCCTTAACCATTGTTCCCTTTTAGTGTGGAAGCATTTTCGGGTCCAGTCTCCACTTTGAATAAGATCTTCCTACTTAGTCCTATCTAAACCCAAGACATCTCCGTATGTCATTAATTTCTGAAACAACAGGGGGACTGGATGGATGAGGGGGACAGGGTGACTGGATGGATGACGGGGACAGAGTGACTGGATGGATGAGGGGGACAGGGTGACTGGATGGATGAGGGGG